>OOFC01040941.1:0-17645 GCA_900323345.1 Pseudochromis fuscus | reverse complement strand
AACTGCCACAGTGTTTGCTCTCGGGGGATCAGCTGGAGGTTCACTCGCTCACTCTCACTTTGATAGCATTGCAAGGTCCTGACCTTGTGATGAACAGTGTTATGATTGTGATCTGCCACTATATAAATACAGTTGAAATAAACTCATTTGGATTGAATTATTTTTTTTTTTATTATTTTTATCTTTGGCTGATTGCACTGTTTCTTAAAGTGCTCTATAAATAAAGTTGAGCTGAGAGTTGAGTTGAAACATGAAATAGATCGGCCCAAGGTACAATAACAGGCTTTAGTACAACATTAAAATGATTTTTAAAAAACATCAGCGGAGATCCTAAACAGTGGAACAGCTGATGGAGGTTGTAGCAGGACCTCACATCTCTGAAAACCTCGGAGCATGTTTTTAATCAGGATCTAACTTAATGAACTAGATATTTGAAGTTGAAACAACTAATTTCTCTCCTGAAAAATATCTTCTAACTTCTTTCTGTGACACCACAATAGTTACTCTGAAGATTACTTTATTACTTTTCTCCTCCTTAACCTGATGACCAGCTACACGGAGGCGGGACTATCCTCCGTCATGGAAACACTACCAAGGTGAAGTGAGTCCAGTTGAGTAGAGGTGGTACCATGTAGTGGAAATGTACCATTATTCTGAGCAACAAGACCCAGAAGTGTCTCACACTTCCTGTCAGCTGGAGTGACTGTGCAGGACAAGCTAGAGATGCAGATGTAGATGCAGATGTGCTGACATAGGCCCACAGGCCTGCAGCTGTAAGTGTTTGCAACAAGAGTCGTAGCCAGAGAGTGTAGTTCCCAGAAATACAGGGGATATGTCCTGAAGGATGCAAAGCAGGTGTCATTCATTCATATTCTTATTGACAGTAATAATGATAAAAGGTAAATCAAGTGTTTTAGAAATAGTGTATCAGTTGTTTCAATTTAGTGTAAAGCTCCCCTGAAAGCTGCGGTATGGCTCGCACACTGCCTCTAACATCTGGATGAACAGATAACTAGCATGACGCGCTGACATCCAAACTCCCTCCTGATCATTTTGCATGATTTCATTAAAGCAAAACTCAGGAACAAATGACAGAAATACAGCCTGCACATCACGTGTCCCACCAGGGACAGAGACACACTGGAGCGCTGCTATAGCATATTAAAGGATGCATATCCCTCTGTTCTTCATGCAGCTTTGGGACTGTCTGATCACTGCCTGATTGATCTTCTTCAAACTTACAGGCAGAAACTCAAATCTGCAAAGTCTGTGGTTAAAACTGTGAGAAGATAAACCCACGAGTTAAACTGACTGCTACAGAAGTGCTTTGACTCAGGTTGCATCTTCTGACCTTGACATCATCACAGACACCATGACAGAATGTGGGTGTCTGAGGATGTGTGTCCACCAAAACTTTACAATCCTTTAGTGACAATAACACATTCACAGTAAAACTCTGGCAGCTTTGAAAGTTGGAGGAGGAGACCAACAGAAGTGGCAACAGGATTCAGTAACAACCAGGACAGAGACACAGAGGAGATCAAAGCAGCAAAGAGCTCACACAACCAACTCCACCTCCTGAAATCGCCTCCCTACCTGCACTCTGAAAAGTGTGGTGTTCCTTCAGAGACAGAAATCAGGAAGTCCTGATCCCCTCCTCCAGCCCAGATGGTTGTTTCACCCCTGTCAGTCTGCATCCAGATCTTCAACATACCCCTAGAACTATAGTCCCTTCCTGCTTCACACACCACACTCATTCTGATCCCAAATGAACCCTCCATCACAGGACTAAATAACTACAGGCTCATATTGGCTTCTGGTCCGTGGTCCTTAGGTGTTGACCCACCTAAAGCACATCACAGACCCCCTGCTGGACTAAACATTAGCAGTTGTGAGGAAGGATTTTACAACATGAGATGCAGAAGTACAATGTTCGTTTTAACAGTCAGAGAACTGGAGATGATGATGTCGCCCTCTTCAGCACGACCAGGGAAGAGTTGCAGCTATAATCTGGATCGAGCCAGATTTGGGTTTATAGTTTTTGCACTTTGTCTTTTCTACTTTTGACGGAGTTTTGCGCAACAGAAAAATGACTTCTGTGTTTTACAGCCACAAATTGGATTTTCTTGAAGATCTTGCTCTTTTTTCCTTTTTGGTACTTTGGACTATTTTTAAGGACTCTTTGTGGATTTTGTACAAGATGACTCAAATAGGACTTTGTGCAGCATCAAAAGAGGAAACACGGAGGCCTTGGGATTTCCTCTCTCCGGTAGTTTCAACATTTTTAACAGACCATCGAGCATCAATTCTTGTGCAAACAGGTTTTGATTTTCAGACAGTTACACTGTTGATAATTCGACATCCTTTTGTTAGTGGAAAATTACTATGCTAAAGCTAGAGCTAAGATTATCATGCTACAATTATTACTCATTACTCTGTATTACTTTTAAGCTTTAATATTGTACAATGTGCCTGACCTCATGTATCACATCCTAACTGAAAACTGGCCTTCGCCAGTTTCAGGGAGGCTCACACTCCTGCACACACACATTCCTACACACACACCTCACTGATAACACCCGCTTGTGTTTTGAAACTCTGTGTCTTAAAAATAAAGTTGCTGCAGGGTGGGGCGTCAGTCAGTGTACAGCGGAGAGAGGTGCAGACATCGGCTCTCGCGCTCTGACCCTTGCTAGCAAGTAAAAGATATTTGAGCTCTGGTGTTTCTTGGGTCTCCGGGTGCCTGGTTGGGGGTCTTCTCCTAACACCTTTTATCCAGTTTACAATGATTAACATTTTTAGAGGGCGGCTGTGGCTCAGGTGGTAGAGCGGGTGGCCTATGAATCGCAAGATTGTGGATTCGATCCCTGGTTCCTCCTGTCCACGTGTCGTAGTGTCCTTGGGCAAGACACTGACTGCTAAGTTGCTCCCAATGGTGGCTAGCACCTTGCATGGCAGCTCGGTAGCTACTGGAGTGTGAGTGTGTGTGTGAATGGGTGAATGAGTTGCTAATAGCGCTATGTAAATGTACTCCATTTAGCATCAGATTTCTGAGTACACTTTCTGTTGTACGCGTTGACCTGTTTAATTTTAAAATCACTGTTTCAATTTGAATATGAAGTTTATTGCTTTGGACATTGGACTTTTTAGCTCTCTGGGTCTGTTATGGTACAGTGAGTTATACATCTGTAATGTTCGTACATGTTGCTCTAGCTCATCCTCATTGTCCGAGCAATTCACCAAGAGCCAGAGATCATAAGAGGAGAGCTGCCTTCACAGGGTGTGTCCAGTCATAGCATCTGGTAAAAAGGCTACTCTCCCAGGTGCTGTATCAGAGGCAGCAGGGTGGGCTCCCTCATAGCAACAGTTAGAGGCTCGGTGTGTCTCCTCATCCTCAGCTACATGGTTTATCAGTTAACTCTTAGTAAGATCAGTGCAGCTGATAACAGGACCCTAATAGACGGAGGCTGAGCCAGTATAACTGGGGGATCTTACACCCCCCCAATTTCCCATCAGGATGGCCAACATGCTGTTTAGCGTCATAGCGTCATATTGGTTCTGCTGCTCGTCACTACTGGATCAACTGCCCATATGTGTGGACAAACTTGGACAAACTGCCTGAAATGCAGTGCTAGAGATGTTCAGAGTCATTCTGTGCTGCAGATGGGTTAGTTGCATTAACATGTTTCACCAGAATATATATCCATAAGGATGGATTAATCAGATTAATGTGTTAATTTATAGAGCCTGGTTATAGGGATTAGATTTAGGGTTACACACACACACACACACACACACAAGAACTTCAGCATTTGGACTGTCATTTGCTGTGTGAACAAAGTAATCACAATAATACCTTTAAATGTGTGACTTCTGATATTTGCAAAAGGAAAACTAAGTGTTGTCAGTTTGGACAGACTATCAGTATGAGAGAGAGAGTGAGGCTGTCAGTTTCTTAAGGTGAGAGAGAGGTGTTTCTAATTGGCTACTAATTACTCAGTAAATTGTCTAATTAAGCTGGCAGTTAATTAGGCATCGCTTGCACAGCAGTGTTTGGGAGGTTTCTTCATGTTTCGGGATGAGAAGGAGGACGTGGGCTGAACAGACATGTGGGTTATATGGCTGTATAGAATCCAGCTTAAGTTCAGCTGTACCTGGATGTGTATGTTGTTGCCATTGGTTGCCTGGTGCTAAGTGCATGTGCTGTCTGTAACAAACGCACAGAGACAGAGTGTGCCCAGGTAGATTGATGGATCTGACATGAAGCATTCAGAGGCACTCAGTGCTGGTGTGAGTGCTGGAGTTTCTGTACAGTACAATAACAAGCCGTGTGTGTGTGTGTGTGTGTGTGTGTGTGTGTGTGTGTGAGCACCCCCGAGGGCTGATTATACACATTACTGTAGGCTGCAAATCCATTACATGTCCCTGGTTCACATACATGTTGCTATTCTTAACAAATGATTTACCTCCTACAGATTAATTATAAGACTGCTCCTTGAACATTTCTTAAAGGGGACATATTATGGAAAATCTACATTTTAAAGTCTTTTATATGAACTGTTTGGCTGCCTCCAACCCACCGACTGGGAGATTTTAAAACCTCGTTGTTGCGTGAGCTGCTTGAAGAGAAACAACAGTATATCAGATGCTGCATTAGCCATCCCCTGCTGAGGTCCTGAGGTTCCCATGTTGTGTTCTCCCACACGTCAGAAGAAAAGTTAGGATCCACCATGTTGGATTTCTCCGTTGTGAGAGAAGTTTGGCCGCGAGATGAGGGCACGAAAAACTGAAAACTGTAAAAATGTGTGGACATTTCATCACACAGACTGCAGCCTCACTGCAACAGGTGGATGCAAGGATTCATTACATTTTTGAGTCCGCACGTTAGGCTGGTTGCCTGGTTACAGCAATGGCATCCTTACGTAGAAAGTGGCAGGCGGGCCCTTCAGTGCAGAGCAATAGAGGGAAGCATTAAAGCTACAGGAACCTCTTATACAGCTGATACAGAGAGTTTCTGGGGCAGACTGAAATACAGGATCAAAGTTTCACCAAGAAACTTCACAGACATGTTCTCGGAGTCTGTAAGACTTAAGTTCTTGAAAACCAATATATTTCCTTTTAAAGCAGGTAGATTTAGTAGTTCTGCATTTAAATCCATGTTAAAATGTGAACAAATGGTGCTTGTTCCATTTGCATTTAGATCACAATGACACTGGAACTAGACAGAGTCCAGTTGATTCATTAAGTCTGCACTAAGGTGCAATAATCAGCTTCAACACAACCAAAAACAAAAAAAGAATTACTGCACTTCCTCAAAAAAAAATGTATTTAGGCTGGAGAAAAATGAAGGAAAATTAACATTTGCATATTTCACAATAAAAGCCAAGAACACTTTAAGGTAATGAAGGGATTGTGTTCAATGAAGTGGGCTTTTATTTTGAAATGCTTAACATCATAATGCAATTATTTTGAGGCTGTGTTCATCCCAAAGGTCCATCTTGCATTTACTGCTGAGTAGCTATACAGCTGCTGTGTGCTCACCAAACCAACCCCATGCAAATATTCTCTCTCAACAGCCAATAGGAGCACTGCAACCACCAGCACAGATGATGAAAAGCCCTCCCCTTCTTGGATCTATAGTGGTACAGAGTCAAAGTCATGTCAACAAAGGCCTCAAACAGAGGCCTGTTACTTGTATTAGAGGCAGCTCAGATAAATAAAGGCCACAGCCACTGCAGAGTATTTACAGTAAGTGTGCAGACGAACTAACAAACAAGGTAGGAGTGACATCAGCCATAGCTGAATGCTTGCTTGCTGTTATTCTTTATTATTGTTATTATCAGACATTATTTATTTAATGAAAAAACAAAAACTCCAAGTTTCAGTAGTGTAGATAAAAACAGAAGAAACCAGAAGACAACAAACACACTGACTGCTCTGTGCACGAGGTGATTCAACTTTCCATGACAATACCATGAAACAGTGGCGCTGCCCACTTTTTAAAAAGCTGAATACATGAGGCGCCTGCAGCTGATGTATTCTGAAAGTAACAATACTTACAATAACAATGCTCTGAGTCTGTGACAGTTAAAACTGAGAAAATATTTCCAATGAATCAAAGGACAAACTTGGGATATGAAGGTGCTTGCACTGTTGAGGGGAAGTGGTGAAAGGACCCAAATGCAGACACAGACGCGAGAAGGTGTGAATAAACAAAAGATTTAATTAACAAAACTTAGAAAACATAAAGCGCTGTGGACAATGGGCAGAATATCCAAACGGAGAGTGAACAAACAATTTCATGAGGGCTGACACTGGAGGCAACCAGGGGAGCACACAGGGAAACAACCAGCACACGGACAAGTACATGAACAGACAAGCCGAGCAAGACAAGGGGAAGACACGCTGACTAAATACACAAGGGGAGAATAGACATGGGTAAAAGCAATCAGGGCGGGGCCAACAATCAAAAGGAGAGGGAAAAGGACCGAGACAGGAAGTAAAACTGAGGAGACACATCAGGGAAGTAACTCAACAAAACAGGAGGTTAGGAGAAAACACACAGGGGAGGACACACAGTAAAACACAGCGGGAAATAAGAAAACCAAGAAACACAGAGTGAAGCAGCCAAGATAAAACAAACCAAACACAAATGGTCATAACAAATATTAATATGACTCTTAAAATCAGTTTGAACAGCAGATGGTTCAATCATCCAACCTGGCGGTGGTCTGACGTTAGCAACAGACGTTAGCAGTGACATGAAGCCTGAACGCTGACATCACCCAGCATTCATGGCTCTTATAATCCTTTTGTGTGACCAAGGACAAGCTGTTGTACTGTTGTTCAGACCATCACTTACTCCACACACATGTACATGTTCACTATGAAGAGAAGTCTAAGTATCAGATGACAGAAGCTACAGATGCAGACACAGAAAAGAGATGATGCTGCATTCGTCATTGTTAAAGAAGAAATGGTGATGGAGATGTTTTTGTTCTGCCTACAACACAACACACATCTACAGCCCAATGCAAATGTTTCCAGAACCTCAAACAGAGTGATACTGAAAACCTCCCCAAACCTGACAGATCTGTAGCTGAAACATGAAGAGTTCATCCTGACAATCGACAATCAATATGAACATAAGTACGTGAAGACTTCTGGAGTTTAAAAAAGAAGTGAGCTGACATAGCCATGGCTGAGGTTCACCTCACCCTGGACTGACATGGTGAGGTGAGGATCTTCTCTGCCTGCTTATCCACCTGAGGGGGGAACAAGCCACCATGCACGCTGAAAAACAATGTTAAAGACCCAAATGACACTGGTCTACAAGGAGAAAGCCTTGAACATGGAGGTAGCTAAATTTGACCAGTTCTGAGTCACTAATAAAGGAAAAACAAAGTCAAGAGTCTTAATTGGCTCCAGCTTCCAAGATACAGCTTCAGGTCAAAGTAATTCAAATTAAGATAGAGCATGTTTGATTATGCTCCATAACATTTCTACATCACAATGTGATGTAACAATGAGAATGATGCCACACCAATCATTACTAATGTATCTTTTTATTGATCCCAATAAAATCACTTTCAGTTAGTGTGTTTTGTTTTTCATGTGACATTTTCATATCTTGAAGACTTTAGCCAACCAGCACCTTCAGCTGATTTCTAATTCCTCTTCTCAAAATATGTAAGAAT
This sequence comes from Pseudochromis fuscus, assembly GCA_900323345.1. Lineage (NCBI taxonomy): Eukaryota > Metazoa > Chordata > Actinopteri > Pseudochromidae > Pseudochromis > Pseudochromis fuscus. Next base: position 9,948 of record OOFC01040941.1, on the reverse strand, counting down.
TAACACACTTCATCTCGGAGGTCAACAATATTACCCACATGTGTTGACCAGTGTAATTACACAAAGTGTTGAGCACATGATGTTGCTGCTCTGCATCGAGCTGTGACGCTCTCCAAGGTGCTGATCCTTCTGCTGCTTTTCATTGTCAACAGACAAACTGAGACTTAAGCAGATGTGACACTTTGATTACAAAGGTAAAACGTGTCTTATGGGTCCAGACAGACTTTATTATTTTTATTTGTGTGAGTATGAGGCCTTCTTTGTCATGGGTGCTATACATACTGTGTGCTGGAGCCCCACTCCTGTTATCAGTTCCTCATGTAAAACCTCCCTGAGCAGCTGGATGTCGTCGTCTGGTCGTCTTCTCCTGCTTCTCTGGAGGGTCCAGGTCGCAGGAGCAGCAGCCTCAGCAAAGAGACCCAGACCGCCCTCTCCCTAGCCACTCCCACCAGCTCCTCCGGGCAGGTCCTGAGGCTCCCAGGCCAGCCGAGAGATATAATCCAGCAGCTGGATGTATGCTCCTCATCCACCATCACAGCTGCATTAACGTCCAGTCGCCTCCCAGAGCATAAACAGTGTGTCAGCATGAACTGACCACCACCATCCGCTCCATGGGCTGGACTGTCAGATCTCCCTGGATTTGTCTCCAGCTGTTCACTGGTTCTCAGTGATGACTGGGAGTGGCACTGGTTTCAACAACTAGGAATGAAGAAGAAGAATTAATGAAAAATAAGCATTGCACTCCAATATATAGTATAATTGTCTACTGGACATTGAATCTGAAAAACAAAGATCTATCCAGTCTGGATATCTTTGGTTTCTCTTGCTGACACAAGTTATTAAAACTATCATGATGCTAAAAATAATAAAGTTTTCATCTGTGACATATACAAGAAGAACCAACAACTCAATAATATCAGTTACATACACGTGATCCAGGCTGTAACAACCACCACCCACAGAGTACTGAAGTGAGTAAAGGTTTTTTTATTTGTTTATTTTGGTTTTTATTGGTTTTAAACTTCAGTTTTTCTTCTTTTCAAAAGTTGCTTGGTCTTTGCTAACGTCAGGAGTGCTTCACAGCAGAGCACCAACACTCTCTGGACTTCTGCTTGGCTGACGTTTCACTGCTTGATGAAACACGAATGTTTCGTCATTCATGTGTGAAACAGTTGATCAGGAACAACCGAATCCTCCGCGCGTCTTGTCACGTCGTTGCTCTCACTATCACGACAGTCCTAACAATTATGTGAGTGCAGCGTTAGGTAGACAACAAAGGAGAAAGATCATCCAAACAACAACAACAACAAGAGGACCTGGTGTGTTCACACAGGCTGCACTGTCACACTTCAGCAGTTCATATTTATTTAACTGCCAAATTAGACTCTGTAATTCATTCTGCCTGTGGACAGAGAGAGGGGGGCAGAAAGGCTAAACACGGTGGGCTCATTATCGCTCTAGTTACATGTTTACCGTTTCTAAATACACCTAATTGGGAGATCAAAGTGTCGGTGACTACCTCTCCCCACGGCTGAGAGGGCCGCCAACCGCAGATCTGCTCACCGGCTCACTAATTTGATCAAACGCACCCTCGTCGCGTCGCGGCAGAGCACTCGTCGTGAGTTCACTCGTGTGTGACTTGGTAATGGGAAGATGCTTCACTACATGTTTGGGATTTGATGCTCTTTTTTGTACAGAAAGAGAACTTTTTGCATTTTGGGTTTTGTTTTGCAGACTGGTTTTAGAACCTGCTCACACCTTTACACTGCAGAAGGAGATGCACAGTGGACTCCTGTGAGGCAATAATCTAATATTCATCCATATGTAAATAACTAATACAGTACATTTCAGAGTAATCATCCTACTGTTGAAAGGCTGTGGTGAGTGATTATTTTCATTATTCATCAATCTGCTGAGTATTTTTTTCTTAATTAAAACAATTAATTCCTATATCAAATATCTGCATTACTTTGATGAATGAATCCGTCATGGCCTCATTACCTTCACATATAAATAGATGTATTGCATGTGAATTTAGTTTTTCATGTCAGCCTGAGCTTTTTAACAAATCAAGAATTATTTAACGAGACTGTTTGCATCAAATACTTATAATGTACATAACATACATCACATTACCAATTCAGTGAAACCAATTTTGGGGTCATTTATTATTATTGTTATTGACTCACAACAACTACAGACCTGATACAAAACAGGCAACATCTGAGGACTCAGATCAGTGATGCAGTCATGTGATGATGTGTGAATTTCAACCTTGAATTTATCCTTGGATTTAACTGGCTTCACTCAGTCTAACATTAACATCAGGAAGCTGGTTATAAAATGTTAATTCTGGGTTTACCTCTCAACACATGTTCATGATGAAGAAGCATAACTGTTTCACTTTTTACCACCTGGATTTACCAAATGGTTGAACTGATAACATTTATATCTTTAATTATGTTTAACTGTCTTTTCCCTGTCAGTAATAGTGATTCCAGTCATGTTGCTGGTCAGTATCGAGCTGGTTACAGGTGACGATCTGATCCTCTGATCAGCGGGTCACATGGTGACCCAGCCCAGTGAAAAGAGAATAAGTTGTGTGATGGCAAAAAGCAAATACAATCTTATTTGAAGAGGATTTATTCTGCTACCCTGTGTTTTCTGTCCTCAGTGCAGTTTGACAGTGTTGAGTGTTCACACTCCACGTGGTCAAAGTTTCAGATCAGGAGGTAAAACAATGTTCTGGTAGAGAACAGATCTCAGACGGCAGCCTGAGGAAAACGCTCCAATATGGAAATTTGTTTGGAAGTTTAACTGTGACGTATGAAATCCACTGCTCTTCCTGCTTCAAAAATCATGGTTGTCATAGTAACTAAACACATTTTCCAATTTTCCTCCTCTAAATACTAAGACATGTATTTATATTTGCCGGTGCACAGAGATACAGTACAGTCATTATTTTATTAGTTACATCACCTTCAGTATTTCCCGACAGCCACATGTTCGGCAGCATTTCCCACATGTACCTGCAAACATACACAGAAAACAGTTTACATCCAGCTTGGGATTAAATTCCTGAATCCAGCTTCTGTTCCACCATCAGCTGACCGAGAGTGTCAAAACATCTCGTTTCAGACTGAGGATGAAACGAATGTGAACTGTTTCGAACAGCAATCAATGGGAAACTGCTCTAGAGGAGTCCTAGATTATAACTATACAGCTGGTAAATGAGCACAATAGTTCCTCTTTAAAGGTAGAGACTGCTGATCTTTCCCTAAACTTAACCAAGTCACTTGTAAAGCTAACTTGAAGAATCTATCTTTAATACTGTAACGGTTCTGGACCAACTAGATATTCAGATAAAGAGGAATAATCAGTACACACAGGTTGTGAAGGATAAAATCTTTACTCAGCAGATCCGAGGTCATACACAGGAAGTCAGTCAGCGAAGACGACCAAAATCCATCCAGGGAGTGAGCACAAAACCAAAGTCCCAAAATCCAGGTAAACTCAGAAAACACATGAAAGAGGCTGAAGGAAGGAGACGAGATGACGACAGTCTCTCAGGGAGTGTGATTACAACAGGTATCAACAGGGGAAGCTAACGAGCAAATAAGACACAGGTGTGAAAGGAAATGGTTTGTAAAGCTGCACAACATTCACAAGAATCGTGACTACCAAAATAAAACAGGAAGTGGAGATAAGCATGAAAACACCAACAGACAGAGTGTCATATGTACTGTATATTCCACTCCTGTGGGATGGATTCAACAAAGACTAACATGGTCAGGCTCAGACTGGAGGACTTGTTGAGGTATTTAACACAAAAGGACACCATAATCCACAGTATCCACCATGATAAACCATAACACCATAAACACCCAAAGATCTGCTCAGGAATTATAAATATAGATGCAAATAGTTAAATCAGTTTTTACTTTTAATGATGCAAATTTACCATAGTGTAAACAAGTATAAGGTTAAAAAAAAAACGATAGAGCTTTTTCACGTGAGGTCTCAAAGAACTCTACAAGGTACAAGGACACACACATTCACACAGCAGTGGCTACAGAGCTGCCAAGCAAGGCACTGGAAACCATCACTAGCAACTGAGGAAGAAAAATGAAGAATAGCATTGTTCTACACTGGTCACTGAAAAGACTGCATCTGAAGTTTAACCCTGAGTCTTCACCTTGTATTAATGCTGTTCAGAGGTATTTTTCTAATTTTGATAATTAGGCACAAATCTTCTTCTTCTTCTTCATTGTACAGCAAAACGGTCCGGGCTTCAGATCTGGGCTGGGTCTTTCTCTGTGGACTTGCCATGTCCCCCTTGTGTCTGTGAGGGTTCTCTCTGGGTCCTCTGTCTTCCTCACACAGTCCAAAGACATATTTGTCCAGGACCAAAGTGGAAGATTGTGCAGCAAGTGCAGAACATTGATGGATGTTGAACTGCAGTGACCCCCATATCAACAAGTTTGAATAATAATAATAATATAAAACAGAGAGAAGCATCAACTCCTCTTCCTGGAGCAGACGGAGATAATGTCATTTTCTTGACATCTGACTTAAAGCAGTTTGACAATTATCTGTGAATCCAGTAATTAGTGAATCATTTCAGTTGACATACAAAGGTTAGATGAGGTCTGTGTAAGTAAATATTACCAATACGACCCCTTCACCTGACGTTACAGAATTAATTAAAAAGTTTAATATCTCAGATTTCACTAAGTGTTATTTTCTGTGTGACTGTGTGAAAAACAAACTTGTGATTTGTCAAGATTTTCATGACAAAAATGAATAAATTATAAACAGAATGTTGCTTTATTTAAAAAAAAAAGATCTAATTGAGGTAGAGTGTAGCTCAGTCACATGAACATCAGTGTAACACAGAAGCACAGTTAGAAACCCCCAAAAAGCTACAAGGAGTTAAATGTCCTGATTAGTGACACCTCTCATGAAGGCAGGACGCTGTATAAGTTAAAAAAAACAAAAAAACAAACCCAATAATGTTACTTTGACAGCAGTGTCAGTCATCGTCTACACCTGCTTGTCCACACTTGGGTCTCAGGGGTCTGCTGGAGCCTATCCCAGCTGTCACCAGGCAGGAGGCGGGGTCACCCTGGACAGGTTGCAGCCTATCACAGGGCGAACACAGAGACAAACAACCAATCACACTCACACCGACGGTCAACTTAGTTTGATCAGTTCAGGTCTTTGGACACCATGTTAACCACTGCACCACCGTATTAACCATTAAATGAGATTACATTACATTTGAGTCTGACATGCATATCTCAGTTCTTACTGATCCTGTCTTTACATTACACCCTGCCTTTTTCATGTATTTAATCTGTACAGCTTCTGACTGGAATCTGTTTCTAACAATATGTTGAAACAGTAAAAATGTTTCTTTCTGTCTCGTTCGATGACTTGGAAGAGTTTCCAGTTTGACCTCACGCTGCTGTCGTCTCACTTCTACGATGAAGAAGTACAGTGATGAGTAACTCTGTCAATAAGCTCAGCGGTGGGTAGTAACAAGTTACATTTACTCCGTTACATTTACTTGAGTAACTTGTTGAAAAAAATGTACTTCTAAGAGTAGTTTTACTGCACCATACTTTTTACATTTACTTGAGTAGATGTGTGAAGAAGAAATGCTCCTCTTACTCCACTACACTGGGCTACACTCGTGTCGTTACTTTTTATTTAGATGCACAGTGGTACTTTGACTTACGAGTGCACCAACTTGCAAGTTTTGCAAATATGCCGTCCACCACTAGTTGTCACTGTGAATGCCACAACATCCGCCCAGCATCCCGCCTCTCACTCGTTCACTTTACCTGTGTTACAAGCCTGTACCTTTAAGAAAGTGGCTTGTGGGTAATCCTTGAGTGACGTATAGGGAAGCAGGGATTTTGTTTTGTAGTTTTGTAGTTGAGTAATTTGCGTTAAAAGCTTAATCAGGGAACGAATTAACCCTTTAACCCCGAACATTTAGCTACAGACAGAAAGTGACGTGTCAATCAAATTACTGTAACTCTTCAACCATTTGTGCTAGCGACGTGATTCCAGCTTCCATACAGTACCGTAATGTAGGTAATATGTACGGAATCCTGCATGTGTCAGCATTACTCCATTCCCCTGCATTGTAATGTATGCATTATATACAACCGTTGAGGAATTATGGTAAATTAGTTATTGCGACTCACTCTGTATCGCCGGCTATACACTTGGTGTTAACCCGTAAGTCAAGGTACCACACTGTACCAGAATTTGCACATTATTTTAAATTTTTGTCTGTGTGATTGCTCAATTTTTTTTTTTTTAAATAAATGAGACATTACGTTCAAACAGTTACTCAGTACTTGAGTAGTTTTTCACTGAATACTTTTTTAGCTCATAGGCTACTTGAGTGATTTTTTTGAATGACTACATTTTACTTCTACTTGAGTAATAATAATGAATAATAATATTTGAAGTAACGCTACTCTTACTTGAGTACAGTTTTTGGTTACTGTACCCATCTTTGATGTTATGTACAATGTTGTGTTAAACTGCTATTGAACAGCAGTTGGAATGAATGATCTATGGTCCTTGTTACACCCCCGGTGCAGCAGTCTGTTACTTAAGGACCCACTCAATGCATGTTTGGCCTGCTTATCAGCAGGAAACACACAGATCTCATTTGAAGGCGATTCATGTTGGCATACCTGATAACACTTTACACCCTACTGCTGCGACTAACAAAAATGAAAGTCAGATCTCAACATTCTGTTATTTTTGTATGTTAATACAAATATTACAGGAACTTGATCATCTAGATTGTGATTCCCACACCAGCTTTATGTCACAGAAAGTGTCTTGGAAACATGAAAAATAATTTCATGAAAAGAGTGAGAACCCTGTGTATTTGATCCAACCTGCATCAGTCCCCAGGCCTTAAACCCTTTCCCGTTTGGGTAAGGGTCTCCCCAGCCATTTTTAAGGGTATTTCCGGCTCTGGACTCTCTGGAGATGATGGCAGCGATGAGAGCTGGATCGATTTGGAAATCTGTTGCCACTTTCTCGATAACGTCCCTGTAGGCCTCCATTCTCTCAACATCCATCTTTGCCATTGTGTGGGATGCAGCTACACCTTCAGAGATCAGTCAAACAGAGAGTGGGATTATGGTCTCAGTGCAACAACTGTTTTTGTATCAGTCCTGTATACTACAGATATGAATGGTTAGAGGAAAACTTCATGATTATTTCTGCACCATCAGACTGCTGTGTTTCTCTGTTGCAGTATTTACCATCATAATCCAGGTTGTCCTGGTCAGCTGTTTCCTGTGAAGCTCCTGTAGTTTCAACTTCCATGATGTTTCCATAGCCTGTGTATTTTAAAAGTGGGAAACATGATTTTTAAGGTTATACAGATATCACAACTAAACAATACAGTAAACATACCCAGACCCCTGCACTGACAATAAAAGTCAGTGCATTGACCAGGGCTGTTACAGTTGAGAATCAATAGAAGTATAACCCTGCAGAAGCTCTTACTGTTTCCTATTTTCTCCTGGGATGTGTCACATGAAGCTCAGTATGAGATCTACCATCAACAGAGCTGCTTCACACCAACCTTTGTTTTATCCTGGGTGGAGTGTGTTTCTGCAAAGTTCCCCCGCTCTTTCCTGTTATTTTCCCCTAACCTGAGGACACCTTTCCTCCTCACCACAGGGTAGTTGGTGCTGTCAGTTGGCTGCATTGATGTCAGCTCACTGTCCAACCCATCGTGCCTCACTGAGACACTGAAGGGAACTGAGCCATCATTATTAATTCTAACTCTTAAGTAAAGTCTGATTATCTCCTGGTGCATTGCTGATTGTATGAATTCTCTTTGATTATTAACCGTTCATTATCACTGTTATTTAGTATATTTGATTATATTGCAGAAAACAATAAGCTTAAAGCCTGCAATGAATGACTACAGTGCATTTTGCTCTCAGAGCTCTCATATCTGAGGGTCTTTGGCTGTTTAGACATTCAAACTGTAATTTAAAAAAAGAAAAAAAGAAAAAAAAAAAAAAATCAGGACCGGGTGATTTCCAAGAAACAGCTCCCACCGACTGCAACAGGCACAGGGAGGTTTCAATCTGATTTATTACAGTAGAGTTATTCAGAGAACCAAATACATTAAATAATATTCAGCAATGTTGTAGAAATCAGACAAACAGTGAGTTTACAGGGAAATACTGTTTTGTTTCCCACATAAGACTTCAGTGCAGTTGAATGTTCACAGATATGTACACAGGTTTCACACTGTGGGGATTCACCAGTGATTACAGACAATTTGTTTTTCCTTTCACTTTAAAACTTCTCTCTCACTTTGAAAACCCCCTGTATCCAGAGGGTGTCAACAACAGCAGTGCAGTAAACAAGCCTACAGTGAACATCACTTCAAGAAATTGTCATAGATGATATCTGTAGGGGACTGGTCAGTATCTTTGGATGCCATCAGTTGTGTAGCGCACACTGTCCCATCTGATAGCTACAGAAATATATATATAAAAAAAAAAAAAAACACTAAAACCCTAAGCAGTTAATCTTTTTCAAACAGTTAGTCTTTCTATCTATTTTCTAGTTGCATTGTTTAAAACAGATCTATAAAAATGTTAATATTTGATCCTTGGAAGTACTACAATGTTTATTCTGGGGTCCAGTCAATCCATAATTAAGTTGCATCCTATGGTGTGTAGTGTGGAAACATTGAACTTGGTGAAACTGTCACGGTTGGTAGAAGGAAGCAGGACCCAGAATGCAGATCTTCAATACAAAAGTTCTTTAATAAAAGAACCAACACAGAACGCTGCACAAAAAATGGCAGGGGAAAAATACAAAGAAAACCAAAACTGCTGGGGAAAACTCAAAACCTCCAAAACCAAAACAACAAAATCAAAACCCAGGAGAAAAACAATAGGAGGGAATCGCAACACTTGCACTTACCACTGGTGACGTTGGCCGCAGAAGCAGCGACAACAAACTAGGACAAAGACACACGGGAGGTTAAATACACTGGGGTAACGAGGGTCAATGGAACACAGGTGGAGAGGACAATCAGGGAAGGCTGTGCAGACGAGACAATCAACACAGGTGTGGACAACAGGAAACCAGAACACAAGAGACGAGACTCAAAATAAAACAGGAAGTGACACCACAGAAAACACTGAAAAAACCCAAAACATTTAACTCCAAACTAAAAGTACATCACACACAGAAAACAATCACAAGACAACAAACCACAAAACTCAACACAAGAAAACAGGAAATACAAACTAGAAATAAACAGAACAGAACCACACATCATGACAGAAACCCTGTCACAGTAAATACCAGAATCAACTTAATTCTGATTTTTTATCATTTCTTTTTTTTTTTTCAGATGGACCACATCATCACTGAGAAGAAGCGTTGACTTTAGCTAATGACTTGGGGAAGCAGTGGGTGATGTCACTTTTGCTTCATCTGTTCTCTGTTCTAAAAAACAAAAAAACAAAAACCGTTTTGTGATCCTGCTGCAGTAAATACAACCCAACCAGGCACTAAATGTATGTTTATCCACTGTTGGACGTAGTCACCAATGACAATATTTACTTTTGTTTGACTAACTTCTTTTGAATAAAAAGCTCACCTTTTTTAAAAATGAAGTTGTATACTTGACATTTTCAGTAGGAGTAAGACACCAAAGGCAAGAAAGGAAGACGAACATTTTAAAAAATGGATTAACGCTTATGGCGTGTTTCTACAGGTACGTGACACTATAGGAACCACAAATATGCAACTAAAAAAGAAAAAGCTAAACATTAGATTACATTAAAATGTCAATATTTCAATGATTAATGGATAAGACAGACAGAGGAAATGCTGGTTTGTGGGAGTTCCCATAACAAACTTCCTCACAGCTGA
>OOFC01040937.1:0-11590 GCA_900323345.1 Pseudochromis fuscus | reverse complement strand
AAACAGCAGCTCTGAGGCTGTTCTCACATCCTGCAAAGAAATTCAAGCAGAAACTCTCCAAAAACTCACAAGTTAAGTGGATGAAGAATTGTGAAGGTGATATCAAAGAAGGGCTCCTATGTCCACATGAAACTCTGACTGTTCAGATGTTTTTGATTGAAACAGCTTTTCATTTCAGTAAATATGGCTCCTGATGGTGCAAATTCAACAAATGAGCATTTTCAGTTCTTTACAACCTGTAAAATGTTTTCAAACTGTGCTGTGCATAATAATGTGGGACGGTGCATTTTGAGTTTTTTATATGTATTAAAAAAAAAAAAAAAAACTCTTATCATTGGGAGGTTTGTTTAATCACATTTGAATTATACTCTACCAGTTGATGAGTAGAAAAATATACTGACTGTTATTTGCATTGACCATTTAGGAAAATCTGAGTAAAAATATCATTTGCATAATAATTTGAGACTGGGTGTACAAGTCAGTTTACAACAGTTTACAAACTAAACTCTACATCAAATTTCTAAACCACCAGACAAACTAAAGCAACTTAATGATGTCATCTCTGTGCTCCAATTAAGATTGTTCCTGCACAAACATTCAACATTATTATCGTTGCCTACTTACATCTATTGGAGCTCTGATTGATCAGCTACCGATTATTTTTGGCCGATTTCAGTGGAAAAAGTATTTGATCAATGCCTTTCTGCACCGATCACAAAAAACGATCACCTGTAGCTCATATTTTACAGTCTGCAACCTGTGTAGAGGCTCTGTGTGCAGGGTAGTGTCCCCCTCCCCATTTCCTTCACACTGTGCAGACACACGGTAGCAAACCCCAACAAACATGTCTGCTGGTTGGAAGAGGTATACGTTCTGTGAGAGTGATGTAAAGTTTACAACCTGCAATGAAAAAATACCTCGGGGGAGATCACATTAAATGGCTTCAACACAACAAATTTAATACACCATTTAAAGAACAAACACTCCCATAATATTATTTCTTTTATAAATTCTAAGAAAGGTAAACACTTCATTGTTTTTTTAATTGGCAATGCACAGCAGAGTTTGCTCATGTACAAAACGGTAACCCATGCTCTCAGGTCTTTTTGACATTTATCCAATCAGCGTCTTCAAATCTGGTGCCGAAAGGGCGATAAATTTATCACTCCAGCAAAGTCTGTTGGTGAGTGGAGTTTATTCTTGACCCACAAGAGGCAGCAATGTACCGCGAGGCATCCAGTCTGCTGGAAATCAAGAGGAAGAAGAGTCTGTCGGTGACTGTATCATAGACTGTTTAGGTCTATGGACTGAATATAAAAATACTTTTGCTTCATACTTTACGTTTCATGTGCTCAGCTGTGCACCTCTGCCTTAAGGGGGCACTGGTGTAACAGTCAGACTTGTTTGTAAAAATGTGTCAGTGTAATTTAGTGTCAAGTCCCCCTCTTGTTCAGTTCCACACAAATTTCCAACTCAAATCAAATTTATTTTTCTTCCAGCTTTTGTTCTGTGATTGGTTGGCTTTGTCAGTTGATTAATCAGTACAATTAATTAGGTTGTAAACCTTTAAAGACAGAAAACAAAGGTAACATTTTATTTAAACATTTTAAATTAATTTTGAATTAAATGCAAATATTCAAAATATTTTTTTCAATGAATTAACCTGCTTAAATAGACTAAAAACAATAACTGCTCTACAAATGTATGTCCACATTAACATTTAATCTCACGAATGTTCCACATTTTTAACATTAAAATTTTAATATTTTTAGTTTAGTTTTGTATTATCCTTTCATATTTCATACTTTGCATTTTTAAAACTCAAAATTAAATATCAGCTAAATGCAAACATCATTCAACAAAAGTCAGTGAAGTTCATGTTGCAATGGGCTCCCTAACTAATCTACACAGTAGGTAAACTAAACATAAGCAGCATCTCACACAACATCAAAGTAAACATTTCAAAACATTTCACCAACCACTGGTGTCTTTTGATTGAACTCATAAGTGAACCTGGAGCTCCTTCTCTCTGAAGTTTCTTTGTTTGAGTGACTGAGGACCTCCATTCTTTCCAAGGCGCCAAATCAGTGACTGATCAGGTCATGAACAGCTGGTTTGCTGCTGCTGGGACACTCCGGGAAATGTAGTTCCCCAAGCCGAGCAGTGTTGAATACCTGGAAAAGCTCCATTGCTGAGACTCAACTCAACCAAAAAAGTAATTTGTTTAGATGTTCAGTTTCAAATGCAAAACTTGTTTGTGCAATATGCTGTTTATGTGTTTATGCAAGAATGCTTCAATTTTTTAATACTCGTAATAAATAATTACTATTTAACAGAGCACTGGTATCCTGCCATTTGTATTAAATTATAGTAGAATAGTTCCTGAAACTGACTTAATATGGCTCAGCCCCACTGAGAATATTTTTTACCAGCCACCACTGTTATGTTTATTAGAATGCAACCTGCCTTTGAATGTATCCTTTTTTACTTGACATTATTTGATTTAGGCAATGTTGTGAGATATATTGTGTTTTATGTATTGGCCCAGAAGGGTCGCAACAAATAGCTACTAAAGTCACAACACTAATGCAAATGTCACAACATGAATACAAAAGTCACAACACTAATGCAAAAAGACCACAACAAAAATCCAAAAAGATCACAACGGAAATGAAGCCACAACGAAAATAGAGCCAGAACTGAACTAAAGCCACAACGGAAATGCGGTCCAAAGATCAGGCTTTGTTTCCAGGGGACAGTAATTGCGAACGGGAAGAAGTAAGTTGTTTTTTTAACGTAATGTAGCGTAAGTGTTGGATGGACATGGAGCGGGAGAGATTGTTTTGGAAAGTTTAAGAAGTAAGTAAAATGTTTTTGGCACTAGATAACTGATTAAGGAAGGTGTTTCACAATCCCCGGAAAAATCTGACTCCCCCTTTGTGTGAATGCGCGCGACATACATTTCACTCTGTGGCCACTTGACTGGTTTTCTGTTGTACACTTACTGTTTTTTTTATGTGGTTTTCTACTGGTTACAGCACTCATCATGACTAAATCAAAAAAATTTACAGCCAATCCATGTAATCAGTATCGGTGATCAGCAGTGATCGGCACTCATGGCTGATCGGTATCGGAATCAGCAGCATAAAACCTGACTGGAGCATCCCTACTTACATCACTAGATCTTCAATGCAACTTAATAAGACACTCTGTCATTGTTTGGAGCTGTGAATCACAGCATAATAAATCTGTAACACGCACACAGTGTTTTAGGTAATCAAAAACTCCCCAGCTGTCCCTGACCACTCCTTCCTTTCTCTCCACAATTTCCTTCTAATGAGCTTTTGAAGCCAGAGAGGAGGGAGCTGATAGAGAGTCTGATTAAAGACAAGCTGCTACTGCTCAGGAGGAAAACACCATTTCATATTCCCACTGACACACACACACACACACACACACACACACACACATATATGATGTTAGATGCACATACAGACCCACCAACGCAGACTGCTGAATAATTCACTAACAGGAGAGCTTGGGGGCTCTGTAGTCTGCCAGTGTGTGTGTGTGTCTGTGTCTGTGCATACTGTGTGTTTGTATAATGTGTGTATCTGTGAGTGAGTTTATGTGCTTGGAATCTCCCTGAATATGCTGCGTAGGTGGATGAGGAGGGAAGCCCATGTGTTAAAGCACAAGTGAACACAGCTCTGAGCCTGCTACAGAAGCACAGATGGACAAAGAGAGAGAGACATGAATGGACAAAAAAACAGGAATGAAGAATAGTGAAGAAGCAGAGAGAGAAAAGGGGAAGAAAAGGAAAAAGAGAGAAAGAAGCCGACGCATGTGATTGGCTGGTTTCTTGGTGTAAACAAAGCTCAATCTGTGGCTGAATAGGTTTTTTTGTTGTTTCTACCCATTTCTAACTGTGCAATTGCCATGGAAACTGTAGGTTTGACACATGCAAAATTCTCAGGCGCAGTGAAGGTGATACTCTCAATTAATTCAGACAAAATGCAGAACCCTGCATATTCAATAGCTGCAACTCTGCATCCCACAGATACTGAACTGTAGCGTGCTGATATAGATTTAATATACGAAAACACTGAAGTGTTTGTATTGATCACATGAACACTGAAAGTTTTCAAAAGCTCCAGTAGGTTTGAAACCACTTATGAGGAAAAAGGCACATGACAACCTGCTTTGACTTTACCCAACTGCATTTTAAGGAGTATGAGAGCATAAAGAAAAACCCTGTCATGTCTAAACAGTAGGGAATAGCGAGAACAGCACTATCTGTATCTGTATCTGTTTACCCATTCACATTATCTGCATCCGTATCTGTACTCGGAGGGGGCGGAGCCTGAACAGGAAGTGGGCGTGGTTTAACAAGAAATGGGTGGGATTTAAATCTGTACATTATTTTAAGTGAAAACTATTAGAACAGCCTCAAAATTGAGATTCAAACCAATGTTTTTTTAAATCACAGTAGTAAAGGAACTGCACTGTCTGCACTAGCCTGTACTGTCAGGACAGCTGTGTGGAGGACAAAAAAAAAAAAGACCAGGGTGTAGGAAGTGACTGATGGGAGACAAGCTGTTTACAGCTCTGTCTTGTCAAATGCACTGTGTACTTACGAATTAAGTTCACTCAGAAATTTTAAACAGCATACAAACTGAAAGAGAGGCAAGCTCAAGAAAACCTACAAACCTGGCGTGGAGGCTCGAGGCAGTGACCCACACAACACGAGTCGTTTTCAGCTCTGTCTCTCGTCACATATTTCGTACGTTACGAAATATGTTCACCGTCCCCCTTTTCTACCAGACAACAACGGGTGCTAGGTCCCTGCTGGGGCTAGAGCTGGTGGTTAGTTGGTTCAGATCCCGTTTCTCCTATGAACCGGTTTGCTTTTCCACTGGCAAGGAGCCAAATTGGTGCTGTGCCACCGTAAAAGGTCAGTATGTCACTGCATAGCCAGTTCCCAACAACCGGTCACTAGCAAGCTAGCCGCTGTTAACAAACTACTGTTACCCTGTTACTATCAGTCCATGAAAATAAATTTTTTTCAGCGGATATTCTAATTACAACATGATTGAGTTAAAAATGCACTTTTCCATTGCTGCGTGTGGTATTTATTCAGTTTTGGGAAATCAGGATGTCCTTCCTGATTGCATATGACAGACAGCAGTTAGTTACCCAATGAAGATTTTCATTTAACACGGTTACGGATAATAATAAAAAATACTCGTGCCCTGCTCGGCCTCGGCAAAAATGCATTATCCGTAATGAGTACTTGTTTGAACCGAGTATCCAGCTCATCCCTACTAAACAGCATGGTGGTGGCAGCAACACACCATGGTGGTGCTTCTCTGCAGCAGGGACGGGGAGACAGGCCAGATTCTTAGCAACTATTTGGTATAAAACATGATAAAATGGCCCTGCTGTGCTGTGGTAGCTACACTGGGCTTCGGGATCCATCACACTTCCATGCTGATCAGGGCTTACCAGCTCCTGTTGAGTCCCATTGTCAAAAAAAGCTGGGACCCTTCAGTATGTGCGGAGTCTCTCCCCAGAGACTCTACACTAAACTCGTGCCCTCTTTTCACCTGTACCTTGTGGTGGTCCACTCTATACTCTCAGGACATTCACAATTGTGGTGTTTAATGCTATCTTCTCTCAGGTCTGATTCCCCGTTTTTGTTTTTAGATGGCGAGTTGGTGATTACGCAGCACTCTTCAATTCAATTAACACTGCCTGCCTGTTCCTTCCCCTGTTCGTCTCGTCTCGTCCTGTCTTGCCTTTGTTTCCCCCTCAGATCACTGCGGTGTAGCACTGCCCTCCCTGGCTCATGATAGGGAAATCTAATAAAGAATGTCAGATTAGATTCCAGGGAGGGCTGGTGATGGTCACACAAACGCACTAAATATGAAAATATTTGGCTGCAAGATTAAAATATGCATCAATCTCATAAAAAGTTGGCACCCCTTTGCTGGTGTTAGACGATGAACAAAAAAATGCAGACAAAAAACAAAAAGAAAGAAAGACTAACATATATTGTTAAAAAGGACAAGATATTTGCCAATTTATGGGGCTGTATTTTTTTTCTGTGCTATAATTGTACACGGCTAAGGTCTGTTTTTAAATTATGGTATAATTGTATTGTTATTTTATTTTATTTTAATTTTTTCAACCTTCATTTCTAGTTATTTTCATGCATCTATTTTCTGCCAGGTTGAGGAGAATATTGTTTATTTGATAAGGAAAAACAAAAAAAAAGTTTGGTTTTTTTTAACGTATCATTTCATCCCGTCAATCAGTCTCCTGTTAGCAGCACAGTTCAGACTGCCACCAGAAAACACTGATGGAGAGTAGTAGCAGCTCTAGTAGTAATCATTAGTTAGTTGAAACAGTATCATTAGTTAGCATGTAGGACTAACTTTATCTTGTTAAGTAGGCCGAATGTACTAACAACTACTAGTAACGTTAGCTAGCTAACTATGGTGTTTTGTTGCCTTTCAATGTGTCACATAAGGACTGATATTCACAGGACTTTGCGACAGTCAGGCATCAGACGACGTGCTGTAAATAAGAACTGTCTTGGTTACCTGGGCAATGCGAGCACTGTTGTTGTTGTGCTCTTTATGTGCTGTGTCCGAGCAGTTCCGACCTAGAAGTAAACCCCACATTCATTGCAAAGCTTTGAGTGGACATTCGATTACTGTACAGGGTGTCAGAAGCTGGTGATGGACATATGGCTTCAGGAAGATGGCAAAGTTTAATCCACTGGAGAAGTGGACTGACTTCGAGTGTCTGACAGAATGGGATGATTGGAAGCAGCATTTCCAGTGTTTTTGCGTGGCTACAAAGCTGGAGAAGGAGAACGTTGAAGTCCAAGTAAGCTCTCTAATATACGCCATGGGCCCAGAGGCTGAAAACATTTTGGAAGTATTCACTTTTGCGGAGGAGGCGGATCAAAAGAAATTTGACGTCATGTTAGGAAAATACTTCTACCCCAAAAGGAATGTTATTTACAAACGTGCATGTTTCCATGAGAGAGTACAGCTGCCTGGTGAGAAATTTGAAATGTTTATAAGAGCTCTTTACGAACTATCAGAACACTGTGACTTTGGGGCACACCGAGAAGAGCACAGCTCACTTTATCCCAAACTATTCAGACTGTACGAGTTCGAGGAGGTGACCAGGCAGGTGCACCAACAGGGAGAGGTGTGTGCAGCGGTGCAGGA
The DNA here is from genome assembly GCA_900323345.1 of Pseudochromis fuscus. NCBI lineage: Eukaryota > Metazoa > Chordata > Actinopteri > Pseudochromidae > Pseudochromis > Pseudochromis fuscus. The sequence continues at coordinate 4,346 of OOFC01040937.1, read as the reverse complement.
GGCATCACATGCCAAATCTTCATACAGAGGAAAACAATGATAGAAAAATACAAAGACAGACAGTGCGGAACAAACAGAGCCAAAATGTGGAAGATGTGGCAAAATGAAGCAAAGAGACCAAGGTAAAGGTCCAGCTAAGAAATCTACATGCAACATGCAAAAAGGTGGACCACTGGGAAAGAGTGTGCCACAGTAAGTCGATTAGAGAAGTGACAGAAGCAGAGACTGTTTCACAGACACCATATTTCCTTGGAGCTGTTACAGACACCAACAGAAAGAGTGATCAATGGACTGTAGAGATTGTGATTGGCACAACACCAGTTACATTTAAAATTGATACAGCAGCAGATTCAAATATTATGAAAAAAGAGACTTTCAACATGCAAAAAAGTGAAACCTGACCCTGACAAAGGAAACGCCATTAAAGAGCTTCCAGAGCCACAGAATTTGCAGGATCTTAAACATGTCCTGGTCATGTTTATGTACTTGCGAAAGTGTATTCCACATCTCTCAACAGTGGGCCAGCCTGTATATGAACTGTTGAAATCCAAGACTACATGGACTTGGGACCACCCACAAAAGGAGGTGTTTCAGTGCATCAAAGACATCCTGTCTACGTCTCCTGTGGTAAAGTTCTACAATGTGAAACAACCTACAGCAGTATCAGCAGACACTAGCAGCTATGGTTATAGTGTGGTATGGCTAACACGATGGGGACTGGAAGCCGGTTACCTACTGTTCTCGCCACTTGTCCGACGCTGAAACCAGATATGCCCAGATAGAAAAACAATGTTTGGCGAGCGTTTGGGAATGCAAAAGGTTAGGAAAGTATCTTGTGGGCCTGGACAACTTCAAGCTGGTCACGGACTATAAGTCACTGATGAATAAAAAGGATCTGGACAATGTTCCTATACATTGCCAAAGACTCTTGATGAAACTTATGAGGTTCAAACCTATGGCTGAATATGCACCAGGCAAGACTCTCACTGTAGCTGACACACTCTCACGCAGCCCATTATAGTGTACAACCGAGGCGAGTGACACCCATTCAGATGTGGAGTATTACGTTGCAGCCATTCTCAGCAGTGTGCCAGTCATACCACAAAGACTCGAGAACATAAGGCTAGCCACTGCAGCTGACAGTAACTTGCAGACAACATGTTAAGTCAGGATATGGCCAGAATATGTAGGAAATGTGCCTATTGCCATGAGAGACTATTACCCAGTTAAAAGTGAATGGTCAGAATACAATGGGATTGTCACAAGAGGCTGTCGCATACTAATCCCACCCAGTTTGAGAGCTGACATACTGGATTGGATCCATGACGGATATCAAGGTCTGAATAAATGCAGAGAGCGGGATAATGCATCCGTGTGGTAGCCTGGCATCTCTTCTGACATCAAATGGAAGCTGAATCATGTCAAACCTGCTGAGAGATGAAGCACACGCAGCGAATGGAGCACCTCATCGCAACCCATCTGCCTGACAGGACCTTGCAATCAATCTGTGTGATTTCAACAAGCACGCTTACCTGGTAGTGTCAGATTACTTCTTCAGGTTTATTAAGATACTTCACAACTACTCTGTCAACTATGTCGACAACTACTGCCTCACAGGGGATGCTGAAGCTGAAAACACTTTTTGCTCACTATGGCTGCCCAGACCAGGTTGTTTCAGATAACAGGCCCCAGTTCGCATGTGTGGAGTTTCAGGAGTTTGCTCGAGACTTTGACTTCAAACACACCACCTCAAGCCCACATAATCCTCAGGCAAGTGGACAGGCAGAAAGGGGTGTACAAATCGCAAAGAGGATTCTGACACAGAAAGACCCTTTACTCGCTCTCATGTGTTATCGTTCTACCCCATGCTCCACCACAGGTGTAAGCCCAGCTGAACTGCTCATAGGGAGAAGGATTAAAACAACACTTCCGATTCTTGAGTCAAACCTCCAACCCCAGTGGCCTGATCTACATGTCGTCAGGGGCAAGGATGCAAGGGAGAAATAGAAACAAGCCTTCTACTTCAATCAGTCATGGCTCAAGATCCTTGCCACCTCTGAAACCAGGTGATTCTGTCCTCACCAAGCTGGATCATCAGAACGTTTGGGGAACACCCGCTGTCGTTGGTGGCACCAGCACGCAAGCCAGAAGTGAACCCTACATTTATTGCAAAGCTTTGAGCAGATATTCGATTACTTTACACAATGGTCAGTCAAATTGCCTCAGATCCTTTTTATCCTGTTTTTGCCAGAAATACAGTACAAGCCAAAAGTTTGGACACACCTTTTCATTCAATGCATTGTCTATATTTTCATGACTATTTACATTGTAGAGTAAAGTAAAGTAATGATGGCCAATAGGGCTTAACCTGACTTTTGCACAACACAACTGATGGTCCCAACCCCATTGATAAAGCAAGAAATTCCACTAACTAACCCTGATAAGTCACACCTGGGAAGCAGAAACCATTTCAGGTGACTACATCTTGAAGCTCATGGAGAGAATGCAAAGAGTTTGCAAAGTAGTAATCAGACCAGATGGTGGCCATTTTGAAGAAACTAGAATATAAAAGATGTTCTCAGTTATTTCACCTTTTTTAGTAAAGTACATAACTCCACATGTGTTCATTCATACTTTTGATGCCTTCAGTGAGAATCTACAATGTAAATAGTCATTAAAATAAAGAAAAAACATTGAATAAGAAGGTGTGTCCAAACTTTTGGCCTATAGTGTACATCAAGATATGGGAGTTAGATCCAGTGGAAATGCTGCTTCAGTGTGGCTTTAAATGAAATCACGTTGCTTATGGTGACAGTAATGGAGCAATGGTAAATGTTAAAATCATCATGTAACAGTCAAGCATTTAGAAAACAACATCTATGCAAAGTTTGCTAACATAGGCAGCATAAGTGTTGCCAAAGTGCTTGCTCATTGGGGGGATCGGCTGGGGGTTATCTCTCTCACTCTTACATTGATGGCATTGCAAGGCCTCAATGTCATTTTGTTTCCAATTTGGTGCTATATAAATAAAAATGAACTGAGTTGAACTAAAGCTACTGTTCGTATGAGATCAAATACATTGGAATTGTTGAGCAGGGTGTGTTCACCATTTTAACTTTTCACAGTTAATTCTCTTTATGAAGGATGCAGTCTCACTTTAAAGGGGGGGTATTATGCTTTTTCCAGATATATTGTACCACTCTATGGCATACTCCAATGACTATGTTACCTTAGGTTGATCAGTAAATGCTGTAAATAAAAAAAACAACCTTTATGAAATTTGCCCTCGCATCATGTCCGTTCTGAACGTCTCAATATTGGACTCTCTCTCTTTAAGAGGCTCCGAGCCTTTCAGGCCCCATCCACACGGAGACGAAACGAATGCGACTCCCCCATAAACAGATATTTATATCTGCGTCCGCACGAAAAAGCCGAAAACGCTGTAGTCAATATGCCAGGCCTGTATGTGGCGCTGTAACGCTGCCACAGAAACACACCAAAACAGAGAAGAAGGCACGGAGCATGCACACTAAACTGTACAGGTAAAAACCATAGATATGATCATTATTATGGTTTATTATGTCTATGGATTATGTCTATGGTTTAAACAACACCAGGTCCGGGAGATGACGTCACGCAGCTCAGCATGTAGCCCGCAAAATCAAAACAACGCCATATTGAAAAACCCGAATAGAACAACTAGTAGCAGTGAGTTAGTTTCTGTCTTAGTTGGTCAAACTATGGTAGATAGCTATTGTGCGCCAGAACGCCAGAACAAACGGAGATGGGAAGAGGAGAGTATTTTACTGCATCCCCGGTCCCGAACGACACAAGTAGATTACAGCCATAAAACGGACTAGAAGCAGCAGCAGGACAGTGAGCGCTGGGAGCCTCCAACAACGGATCCAGTCTGTGGACTGAACATTTCCTATCAGGTACGAATATAACGCTTCCTAAGCTATAGTATTGTGTATTAATTATCTGTCATCATGGTTTCTGGCAGTTCTTTGTTTGTAAAAGGCTAACAAGCTAAAACACAGAAGCTATGTGTTGAAAATACGTGTTGCTCACTCAGCTACGAGCAGTTCACAGTAACTTACATTTACCTTATTTTTAGGGATAAAGAGTGATCACCCTGTGTCACCGGACTGCGAGCCATCAGTCTTTAAACATGTGCCATCCTCAGAGAAGAGGAGGAGGAGGAGGCAGGCTGGCAGCTGGATGTGATCAACAGAAGTACTGTCGCCATAGGTTTCACATTGATACGACAAAATTGTAAATATTTGTTGTGCTCCTACAGATATCTCTGAATCTGTTGTACCTTTTCAGTAACTGCTTTATTTAAG
>OOFC01040935.1:0-10166 GCA_900323345.1 Pseudochromis fuscus | reverse complement strand
GTGATGTCGCTGAAAATAAATCTGCTATGAGAACAGGAAATATGAACAGGAAACAGCCAGTGGTCACTCAAACACAATGGAGAGTACGCCAGCTGGCAGAGTATTTACAGTTTAATGGATCACAGTGCAAGTAACAGGGAAATCACCAAACAGCCTGGATGTGGTTTTTATATCTCTGTGGTTTCCATGAATGAGTCCTGCCTTCTGTGTGTGTGTGTGTGTGTGTGTGTGTGTGTGTGTGTGTGTGTGTGTGTGTGTGTGTGTGTGTGTGTGAGATGCATGGATGTTTTTCCCGAGTTGTCCTTGGTTCTGTTCTGTCCTCTCTCTTCCTGTCTATTACAAAACCTTCTGAGGTCCTGAGTTAAACTTCCACATCACCACTGAGGATTTTTAAACCCTCAAACAAATTTAATCTTTATGCTAATGAGTAAAAACCAAATCATAAAATACAAAATGTGACCTACATGCAAGTGATCACCACTCAGTTAAATGAGGTTTAATGCTGTAACTGAAGCTTTCAAAGATGGTAAATCATGTAATGTAACAAGATATGAAACTTTAAAATGCTAAAGCTTTAGCAGCATATATGTAATCATACCTGAAAGTATAAGTATGTATATAACTGGGCATTTAACTGTCACTAAGATGTTTGCAGTGTGAAATAAATGACCTGTGTTAGCATAGCAAGCATGTAGCATTAATGCGGTGGTTCCCAAGCTTTTCCAACTCAGGGCCAATTTAAAGTCTCAATAATTTTCACGTAGCAGTTTTTTATTGAAGATTGACCACCTGCAACATGTCGTAGCACCTTCAAAATAACAGTTTTCAAGGAGCTGTCCATCAGCTCAACTGAGTTTTAACCTTTAATACATCATTGTGGTATTTTTTTTTATAATATCACATCACACTATTTTGGAAATGATTTGTCAGCCCACTTGCAATACCTTCGCAGCCCACCAGGGGGCTAAGGATCCAGCTCTGAAAAAAAACAAAGTGATGTTTTATTTTGAACTTAAAAGCATAATTTTTATTTATATTTTCAGATTCTTTGCAGCAAGTTTGTATTTTGAATCCGTATCATTTTGACAGGCGAAATTTTTATGGAGAGGAAATTAAATTTCACTTTTTTTCTGTGGAAATCAAATGACAAATAAAGTGTCCTGTGTCCTGTAAATATTACATCCTGTCTGTTTGGAGTTATGTTTATGTTCAAGGTATGTTTAGTTTTGCCCTGTTGGAGAGGAAGAGCAGAGGAAGAGGAAGAGGAGAGATCCAAGCGAGGGGGGGGAGCTGGGCCCAGACTGTCAGCTGGCCTGGTCAGTGTTTAATTCAGTTGAACTTTATTTATAGAGCACTTTAAAAGACAGCATGGTCAGCAAACACAAGCTGTACACAAGCATATTTCAATTTGGTTTTATCCAATTATGTTTCTTTAATGTCACATCAGTCAATTAATCCGTCTATCAATCAATCAATGAGTCAAATCAATCAATTCATCAAAACACTTCTAGTATTACTAGTAGTAGATCAGAACCTTGCAACACCATCAAACTCAGAGCGAGAGTGGGAACCCCGTCCGATCCACCTGGACAAAGCACTTTGGCAACTGCCACTGGGCGACTGTGGGAAGGAAAAACTCCCTTTAGTAAAACTCCCTGTTGTAGCTGCTGCAAGTGGAGACATTTTAAACAAATCTTTATGGAGGTTTTGTAAAAAAAATATATAAATGTGAAGGCTGCTCAGAACATTCATGAGAAAGGAAAACAGAAAACCTCACTGGGGGTTTTTCTTCTATTTTTTAACTTATGCTGAGATATTGAATCATTAAACATTTATTAAAATTAAATTAGGGATTTTGAAAATAAATAAAAAATTTAGATGATAACAATGCATAAATATTAGACATGTGAGCCATCTACAAACTTCTTTTTGTAGAAAGATAAAAAGTTTCAGTAATGGTTTGTTTTTCTAAAAGCTTAAACTTATAATATCCTTTGTGCCAAATGTTGATCTCAAGGAAGATTTCTTACTGCGAGCCAGCAGCCTGGACATGAAACCAGCAACAGTCAGGACAAATTTTGAACAAATACTGGACAACCGTACAATATTTCAGTATTACTGACAGAACTATTCCCCTTTGAGGACTTACAGGAAGCATTTTACAAGAGACATGAAGAAACAAACAGTAAACCCTGAGCAGGTTGGTCAGTCAGTAACCAGAGATCAGCGTAAAAGCTAAAACCTCTGCTTCCCGTGGTGTTATTAGAAACTCAAGAAACCACAATTAATCCAGCACTCTGAGGACCAAGTGCTGGATTTTACAGGGAGCCAGTGAAGAGAAGCTCATGTGGGAGTGATATGATCTCTGGCTGATTCCTGTAAGTCTTCTCACTGCAGGGTTTTGGTGGTTTTTTTAGGAAGTTTTTGGGACATCCTGATCAAAAGAAATTACACAAGACCAGCCTTGAAGGAACAAATGCATTAATGGGTTTTGTGGCATCACACTGTCACCGTGTATTTCTAATTTTGTCAATATTGTGCAAATGAAAGAATGCAGTCCTCAAGACCTGGTTTATGTGTGAGTTAAAGGACAGACCCTGGTGAAAAATTACTCTGCGGTAATGGCAAAGTAAATGCTAAATAGAGTAGCTGCATGGTTAGATAGTGTATTTGTACCTATATATAGGTGTTTGGGGCCAAAAGGGAATTTAAAAGAACACAATTACAAGCCATCCAGGCCTTTTAGTTTTTAGGACAGTCTTGGAGTTTGACAAACTGATTTGTTTCATCTGGCTTTATAGATAAATATAGTTAGGTGTCATCTGCATAACGGTGGAAATGTATGTGGTATACAAAGTATATTAAGCATTGGTCCAAGGACAGCACCTTGTGGAACTCCACAACTTAACTTTCAGTGTAACATCAACAACATGAATAAATTACAATAAGTCTGATATATAGGATTTAAACAAGACTAGTGCTGTTTAATTGATTTCATTGACATGTTCCTGTTTCCATAATAAAAGGTTTTGGTCAGTGGTGTCAAATGCAGGACAAGTACAGCAATGTCCAGCTTGCAGCAGCTTAAAGAGAGATTGTACACACGTTTGGGGATCTGTGATTGTGGGTTAGTAAACCCAAACCAAACACAAGTTGATCTCACATGTAAGTTGCATTGCTGGGGTTGCTGAGCCAATATCAGGGCCAATATCCTCCATCTGTGTTCTACTCTTGGGACTCTAGATGAGGAAGATCTAGATCAGGGTGATACTACCCAACACTACCAGTTATTGCCTCCACTTGTTGCGTCCTCGTCTGTCTGTCTAGTTTATTTTTTTGTATGTGAACACTGCCGTGAACAAGAATATGATGTTAGTAGCTACCAATCAGCATGCATAGTCTTCACCTTTCATATTCACAAACATGAAAAAATAAATAAAACCTGAAAATTAAGCTGCAACGATTTTGAAGACTGCTTTAGTCATGGTCTCTGAGTTTTGTGATGTTGGAACATGTACTGATGTCTTATCTGCTGACACACAACACTCACATCACTTCCTTAGATGGGCTGATGCATCATGGTCTAACTACTGTTTCCTGACTTTCAGGCCTCTTTATGTCTCTGCTATACTCTGTTTTTTGTCCTTGCTGTGCTGAACTATTTGTTCTTTGTGTGAGTCTCTCCAGGTCCCTGGAGGGTTGTGGTCCTGGGGTTTGGCTGAACGGTCCATCCTCTGTCCTGGACTGTCTGCTGTCTCTCCTTTCTCTCTCTTTCTGTACCTCTCTCCCTGTCCCCCCGGTCACTGTGGCATTTGGGGCGCCGCCGAGAGCCTGGTCTGCCTGCCGGAGGTTTCTTCCTGTTAAAAGGGAGTTTTTCCTTCCCACAGTCGCCAAGTGCCAATTTCCACAGTACTTGCTCTATCGTTGTTGGTGTTGCAAGGTTCTGACCTTGCAATACATGAATTGGATGATCCCAATTTAAATATGTTAATGCTTGTGTACAGCACTTTGGTTGACTACGCTGTCTTTTTAAAGTGCTATATTAATAAAGCTGAACTGAATTCTGTTGAAAAATGATCAGGACATCCAAACACCAGTACAGCAGTACACCAGTATTTGTATTGATGAAAACTATCAATCAAAAATGCTGTAGCAAAAGTATTGATTCAATACTAAAGAAGGCAGCCTTCAAAACCTGCTGTATGTGTGAGTTAAAGGACATACCCTGGTCATAGAGAGCATCATGGTTCCTCACAGTGATGCTGGAAGCCAAGGTAATGCCGGGCAGAGTAGCTACATTATGAGACAATGTGTTTCTGTGGAGTTCAGGGCCAAATAGAATAACTTAATTTTGTCTGAATTGAGAAACAAAATAAAGCGTCATCTGCATAGCGGTGGAAGTGTATGCAATGTTGTCTAAGGGAACAAGAAAAAAGGATTGCTCTGAGCACAGAAACCACTCAGTTTTGTCAGCAACAGAGTTTAGTTCAAAAACAATGTTAAAATAAAATTTAATATACCAGGACAGATGATTTTATTCATGTTGCCAAACACTACAAGAGCGGAAATGAAACTTATATTTCCTGCCTACATGACACTGACTGACTGTATGGTTTCAGTATTCTTGCTGTTCTTCTGCTGATTGTTTTCCATCCTGCAACAACACAGTGACATTAAAATCTTGTCTGTGGCACCTTTTCGCATGAAAATATACAGAGTCAAGTCTGCAAGAGGACTCAGCTTAAGAAGGATGAAATGTAGATTTAAAAAAATTGTATTAGTTCGGGTTTCTTTTGCCAGGAACCATATGACGGTGGGCAGGAACAGCAGTGTGTAAATGAGCAGCACCACAACCAAAACCCCCACAATTCGTCGTTTTTCATCAGAGGGGACACTGAGGGAGGCAGACAGGGCTTTAAGGGTCCCACCCAGGAAGAATATGAACAGAGGGAAGGGAAGGAGGAGGTAGACGGCAAGCGTGAGTTGTATGATGTGAATATCAACCCCGAAAAAAATGAGGAGAATGTAAACCATTGGAAGGGTCCAGACCACAACACAGACCACAACGGGGATCTTGATGGTTCTTCTGAATCGGTACCACAGCGGCCAGGCGATGACCACATACCTGGAATACAAGACATACAATATATATTAATAAAATATAAGTAGCTTCACATGAACTAAATCAACAAGTGGTTACCTTTCCAGGGAGATGCACACCATGAAGCCAACACTTGCCCCCACACCATAACAGTAACTATAGAAGACATTTTGTGGGAATTTGCAGTCAGCCACCTCTATGGTCATGCAGCAGAGCTGAATGAGGTCAGAAATGAGAAGGCTGATGACGTAGATTGGAGCGACATGATCCTTTTGTACCTGCAGGAACATATTGGTCAAAGTAAATGTCAATTGTAAACATATCACAAAAGGTGCATTACTTTTCAAAAGTAATAACATTTCAGTTATAATGTACACACCAGAGAATAAACTGCGATGATGGCCACAAGAGTCAAAGGAAGTCCAATGCAAATGATGATCAATGTCACCACGTACACAGCAAATTCAATATCACTGGTATAGCAGCCATAGTTGGAGCTGGTATTGTCATAGTTGTGATCGGTGTTGTTAAAGTAGTTGATGCTGATGTTGTTCATGTTATAATCTTCAACTCTTCAGAGTCAAACCTGCTGTTTCAGAGTATTAGTGACACACACCTACCAAGCATCGATTATCATGATGTCCATGAAGCCTTGAAGTGTAAGTTCACACAAATACAGACCGCCTGTAGCACAGTATGAGTCTTGGAGTACATGAATGAACAAAGAAACTAAAACACAGAATAATGAGGAATTTAAAAGCACAGTTATTCATATCGAAAATAATAATTTGAGTACGCCTGTACAAAATACTTACAAATCACTTCAAACTAGACACAACAGCAAAATATATATGTTATGATAATAATGATGAGGTATAAAAATCTAATGACATATTATGTAAGAGTTCAACAGTCACAGGGTCATTTTTCTGATTTGAACGGCATTATTCTTTATACTTTAAATATATTACTGATTTTACTAAAATACCTTTAACCAGCAACATTTCAATCCAGTTTTATGTAAAATATTTTCACAGCGTGCGATTAGTACACTGACTTCCTGCACCGCTGCTTGTCTTATTGGCTAAATATACCGTACATAACTCTTTCATACTTTTTAATAATCTTTACATATAGAAATAGAAATGACAGATGCTGCAATATTTACCTTTGGAAGTTGCAAGATCACAAGTGAATAAGTTCCCAGCAACAATGTTTAATGCTCTGTTTGGATGTTAAGAGTTTATCTGAATATGACACGCAGCAAGTTTCTACTAACCCTCACAGTCCGGAAACAGTATTTTGATCATGATGCAACAGCTTATCTGATGACGGGACATTAGTGGTGCACTCACTTGAGATAACCAGGTTAAACCTCTGTTGACAAAGCAGGTTAAAAAAGGACGGTTTTGTCCTAAACACCAAGCTATTCAGTTCACAGAAGCTTCAACCAGGAGGATGTTTGGCATGTTTTTCTTACAGAGTCAAACCACTGATGTGTTTACAATGGTGGTTGCGAATCTGTTTTCTGTCAGTCCATTGCTTCATTAAGCTCCATGACCAAACATGTAATGTTAAACTTTTCTCTCTATGTGGTTTAATGAGTTTCAAATGTTTCTTCACTCATTAAAAAGTTTCACTCAAAACCAAAAGAAGAACAATGGATCAAATTAGCTTCTTTGGGCTAGTTTAAATCATGATGTGCTGACAGATTACAATTGTATCATGTTGACAATTCTTCTGAAAACTTTACAAGTTGGTTAAGGAGTTCCATGGACAAATTTGTTTCCATTCGGCAATATGCGGATGACACCCACCTTTATTTATCAATGAATCCAGATGTAACAAATCAGTTGTTTAAATTCCAAGAATGTATTAAAAACATTTCTAACAGTTCTGAATAACACAAAGTTCATATTTTTAGACTCATCTGTTCTGTGTTAGTGCATTTCAGATAATCTGCCCATTTAAGGAGAAACTCTACACATTGTAAAGATGATGCGACACATGATGCATTTGAAAGATATATGATATATTAAGGTGTCCATTTTGGGGAGATGAAGTTGTACAATCCTGTGTCAGTCTCAGCTCAGTTAAATCATTTTTTTACACTCTGCTTCCTTCCACTCTCTTCACATTATTTCAGAGGAAGTGTGGCAGACTGTTTTTAGATGACAACGCACATGGTTTGTGGTTTCAAGGTTTAAAAAAAAAAATGTTGCAGCAGGTGGAAATATTTGCTGTTAGTCTGGTTTTGAGTGCGGGTCACTAATGACTGTGGGAATGTTGACTTCCATTTAACAGGAAACTGTGGCAGGAGATAGAGAATGAATCTGCAACCTTGTCGTGGACGGTGAATGGACTAAAGTCTGATGTTCTCCAGTGAGTCTGGTTTTGTTCAAAGAATATTTACTAATGTCTTGTCTGCTGTTGATCTAACACATTACGCTCACGCAGCATCGTCTAAATTCTGTTTCCTGAAGAATAGAAATGATAAGAAACCTGCTGCATGTCACATTCTCCTGCAGACGACCACACATGAAACACTGGTGAGGGGAACTACATGCAATCTTGAAACTTTCAAAGGTAAATATTAAAACATCAGATTCTTGTACAGAGAGATTATTAAGATAGATAAAAGAACTGCAAAGAGTCATTAAACTAAACATACAAACTGTGACGAGTAAACCAGCTTTGGACTGTAGATGTGTAGAAATCTGTGTTTTTAAAAAAATATCTTTTCATTTCACTTTAACTTTTTTTCTCCAGCAGAATATATGTAGCCCATACAATAACCAGTGGTTCAGAACAATGTAAGAACAATGTAAAAACAGTGTTTTGAAAGTGTTGCTTAATCAAAGGTATTTTAAAAAATTCAGGAAAGAGGATTGTTTTCGTTTGATCATTTAATTATTGATTTTTGTGCTATTAATCTGAAGATTTTTAAAAGTGTGATATCATCCACTCTAGCTGGTAAAGGTCTGTACAATAGACTGAATGCAAGTGTAACAGTTCAAGTCTTTGTGACCTGTTTAAAGCTCGAATTTGGACTATGTGGAGGTATTTGAAGTTCAAAGAAGAGTGAACATTTCCACGCACAATAGTTCAAACGTTTTTTTAAAAAAGTAGACCAAGTAGAGAAAAGCTGAATACCATTGAAGAGCTGAACATTTGTGAAATAGTCTGCAGACATCATCCAGTCATTTTTGAATTATTTTATGATTCCTCACTTGAATTTTACTACTTGTAAAATGTCGTTGACTATTTACATATATTGTCTGTGCTTGATCTGCCGGAGGTGTAATTTTTCCTGGGGGTTTCCTTGAACACAGGTGAACTGTGTTTATGTTCACTTAAACCTCAAATCTTCAGCGGCATCACTGAATGATGTTTGGTACAAATTAAACAGGTTGATGTCACTGATGTTTCCCATGAACTTTTCTCTCAAACATCAGGTTTCACTGTGAAGAATGGAAGATTCCAACATCAGCATCACCTGGAATGAGTTTAAATTTGACTTCACTTATTACAATTATGATGTCGTCACCTTTGACTGCGATGACAGTTCAGCTGAATTCATCACGTACATAATGACATGGATCATTGTTTGCATTGCACTTCCTTTGACCCTGGCGGACATCGCTGTACTTTTTCCTCTGGTGTGTACATCATGATGTGACTATTCCTAATGGATGTGTTGTGTCTGTTGTGTTGTGTACAGTGTGTCTGTAAAGGATTGACTTTGGCTCCACTCAGGTGTAAAAGCTTTGCTACATCTGGCTCTTTGTTCACAACATGTTTACAGCTGCTTCATTTACTTTGACCAATGTCTTCCTGCAGGTACGAAACGATCACGTCGCTCCAATCTACGTCATCAACCTTCTCATCTCTGACATCATTCAGCTCTGCTGCTTGCTCAAAGGGATGGCATACAATACATTTCCCAGTATCATCTTGTATTTTTCTAAATTCAGCATCTTAGTCAGTGTTGGCTTCATGGTGTGCATCTCCCTGGAAAGGTAACTATCTGTTGATCCACTTCATGTGGAGCTACTTCCATGTTATTAGTATATAATGCTGATGCTGCTCACTGACTGCTTGTGTGTGTCTGTCTTGTATTCCAGGTATTTGGTCATCGCCTGGCCGCTGTGGTACCGATTCAGACGAACCATCAAGGTCTCTGTAGTGGTCTGTGTTGTGGTCTGGATCCTTCCACTAGTTTACTTCCTACCTCTATATTTACACGTTAATTTCCACATTGTAAAAATCATCTTTGTCATCTACCTCCTCCTTCCCTTCCCTCTGTTCATATTCTTCCTGGGTGGGACCCTTAAAGCCCTGTCTGCCTCCCTCAGTGTCCCCTCTGATGAAAAACGACGAATTGTGGCCGTTTTGGTTGTTGTGCTGCTCATTTACACTCTGCTGTACACGCCCAGGGTGATTTGGGACTTGGTAGATGAAGCCAGACATAATTGTATTTTCGTCTTTCTGACTTCAGCTTTTATGAGGTCGAGTCCTCTTGCAGATTTGATTCTGTCCTTTTTCATGAGAAGAGGAGCCATAGATAAGATGTTGGCCTCAGTGTGTTGTTGCAGGATGGAAAACAATCAGCAGATGAACAACATGAACACTGAAACCATTTACTCAGTGCCATGTAGGCAGGAAATATAAGTTTGATTTCTGCTGCTGTAGTGGTTTGTTATTCAGAGCAGATATGTTGCTGCAGCTGCTCTGTGGACTTGGAAATGAATCAAATCTTTCATCATGGTGTGTATATTTAATTTGAACATATACAATAAAAAATGCTGTTGTTGACTAAAGTGAAAAGATTTGTTTTTAACTTTGCTCCTGAAAAGATGGAAGTGGAGGGTTCAGTGCAGATGTAAAGCTGACAGGTTACACACTGTAAATACAAGACTGTTTTAGTTTTCTGTTCAATGTTTGCATGTATCAGAGGAAGGTGTGAACATGAGAAAAACCAAATGGTAGCAGGAAATCTTACACCATCTTACATGAGAGAAACCTGACGAACAGCAACGACTGTGGGAAGTTTTCACTGTGGCCT
>OOFC01040934.1:0-10521 GCA_900323345.1 Pseudochromis fuscus | reverse complement strand
GGTTTTATTACATCCACCAAGGAGGTTATGTTTTTGCCGGGGTTTGTCTGTCTGTCTGTCTCTCTGTCTGTCTGTCTGTCTGTCTCTCTGTCTGTCTCTCTGTCTCTCTGTCTGTCTCTCTGTCTGTCTGTCTGTCTCTCTGTCTGTCTCTCTGTCTGTCTGTCTGTCTGTCTGTCTCTCTGTCTGTCTGTCTGTCTGTCTGTCTCTCTGTCTGTCTCTCTGTCTCTCTGTTTCTCTGTCTGTCTGTCTGTCTGTCTCTCTGTCTGTCTGTCTGTCTCTCTGTTTCTCTGTCTGTCTGTCTGTCTGTCTCTCTGTCTCTCTGTCTGTCTGTCTGTCTGTCTCTCTGTCTCTCTGTCTCTCTGTCTGTCTGTCTGTCTGTCTCTCTGTCTCTCTGTTTCTCTGTCTGTCTGTCTGTCTGTCTCTCTGTCTCTCTGTCTGTCTGTCTCTCTGTCTCTCTGTCTGTCTGTCTGTCTGTCTGTCTGTCTGTCTGTCTCTCTGTCTCTCTGTTTCTCTGTCTCTCTGTCTGTCTGTCTGTCTAATGTGTTTTAATTAAAAAACACCTGTTTTCATTGGAGGTTTGTTCAGTAACATCTGAATTATACTCAACCAGGTGATGAGTAGAAAATATACTGACTGTCATTTGTATTGAAAATTTAGGAAAATCAGAGAAAAAAATCACTTGCATGATCATTTGAGACGGGGTGTATATTACTAAATATATTTTCTTTAGCCACAGGTAGTGATGGGTCTGGCAGCACCGATGCGTCGGCACATGTGTGGAGCTCACAGAGTGAAACCCCGTGTCGGTGTGTGTATCGCGTTAAGAAAGTCACGTGAACAGCTGCTGTTTCACCAATCGCCAAACTGTGTTTATAAGGAAGCGGGATTCTTACCTCAACATATATAAATAAAATCCTCCCTGCCTCAAAGACCAGTACATAAACATCCTCACACAGTCGCCATTATGCTGAAAGTAACGAATTGTCATGAGCAGGAATATCATTGCATTCAGGTAAATTTGCATAAATAAACAAACACAAGCACGTGGACCTCTGTAGCAGTCTGATCCGTCCTGGTGTATAGATGACCCCATAATAGACATTTCAGTCATCGTTTGGTATGGACACATCCATACACAGTTCTACACCATGGCTAGGTCATTAAATCAGTCTGTCAGCGAGACTGCCTGTAATGATTGTTAAGATCCAACAGGTGTCAGTATTGAGCAACACAGTACCGACACGTATCAATACAGTTTGGGTGATGTGTCGCAGCGCTTCATGAGGCCTCATCGACCCATCACTAGCCACAGGTGTCATGGTTTGTATTTCTAGTTTGTTTTTCCTGGGTTCTTGTGTTTAGTTTCATCATGTATTGTTTTCTTGTGATTGTTCTATGGTTGTCATGTCCTTTTATTTGGTGTTTCATGTTCTGCGTGTTTTCTGTGTTTTCTGTTATGTGGCTTCCTGTTTTGAGTCTCGTCTCTTGTGTTCTAGTTGTTTCCTGTTGGTCACGCCTGTGTTTGTCTCGTCTGCCACAGTCTTCCCTGATCGTCCTCTCCACCTGTGTTTCATTGACCCTGGTTAACCAGTGGATTTAACCTCCTGTGTCTCTTTGTCCTGTTGCCAGTTTGTTGTCTTGCTTTCAGTGTCTTTGATCTCAATGTTTCCTTCTAGTGTCTTGTGATCCCTACTTGTTGATTTTGGTTTTTTCCAGTGGTTTTGTTTTCTCTCTCAGGTTTTTCTAGTTTCCTTGTGTTTTGGTCCTTAGTTTGGTTTTTTTGTATTTTTCCTGCCATTTTGTGCAGCGCCTTTAGTTTCGTCCTTTCCTCCTGACAACAGGCTTGTTTTCTCTTTCTTCATGGCACAAAGCAGACAGTTTTACTGCCATCATTTCATTTGGATAAAACAGCAACTGTGCAGCTTTGAGAAACATGGGTCGGATGCAGACACACAACAGGATCCCAGTATCTTGCCAAATAATCCAGTTAGCATATTGTGACTTCTCACAAGCAGGATACAATAACTAGATGCTCTGATAATACCTGGATGCTCACGTCCACCTAAGCGTACTTTCTTTGTGATCCTTTGAAATCAGGCTGTTACTTGGTGGAATTAATAAAAGAAGTTTTAACCACAGCAGTTCAATGGATGTAAAGCCCATATCACACATTATTTAGTGTGTGGCACCATGTAACTATGGATGAATGTGATATCTCTGACTCACATGTACTTCTGATCTTGAAATATCTGGTTTCACTTCCATCCAGTTTCCAGAAGAGACGAGATGTTATCAGCAGACTGAATCAGTTCCTCTCTGAATAAATATTTAGATCTGTCTAAAAAAGCCACCGAGCTGTGCACCGCTGCCTCTGTAGCTTCACATCGCATTCGAGCCTCAGCTTCACTTCCTCTTTTCACACCAACACAGATGATTTCTCAGAGCAGCTGCCTAATGCATAAAAGCCATTTTCACTCTGATAAATGGGTTTGCTTTGCAGTGCTCTGTTGCTTCATTAACGCTTATCATTCTGACCCTTGTTTGATACCTCGTGGTTTATCTGTCCTCACCAGACAAGGCAGGAGTGTTGCTTCATGCAAAACACAATGATGTGACTTAGAGAAGAAAAGATGGTTCAAAACCTGCCTCAAAATAGTGTCAGAACTTTTATTGTGTGTCCAAGAAAACAAAGCAGAATAGTTTCTACCTGAGTTTACTGGAAACAGAAGCTGCAAAGAGCTGGATGAGCAGAACTGGCCACATTTCCAAACTGTGGATTCATATAAACTACTCAAGGAGAACAGCAGTGGTTTCCTGCAGCTGGTATTACAACAGCATATTTGTTGGATAAGAGGTAAGACAAGATAACACTTTATTTATCCCCAAGTGGGGAATTAGAGTGTTACAGCAGTATACATTCAGTATACACAAACAAAACCCCCATAGAAGTATGAAAATATGAAGAACAAGAGCAGAGTAAGAAGCTCTTACTAACTTAACCCTGGACATGGATACCAGCACAGCTGTTTCATCCAGGTTCATAAACTGACTGTTGTATGAAGTACATCATAGTTGTTGTTCTTGGCTGGATTCACACCAGAGTTAGATACAAGTGTCAGTGTGAGCCATCAGCAACAAAGGAGTAAAACGCTGGCATGGACTGTAGAGTACCAGAGTAACACAATGTAACCCTGTCACTTTGTGAAAGGGATAAACAAAGTCCACAGCAGCACTTGTTGCAAAGTGATGGGTGAACACGGCACTGGCTCCGTGGTAGAGCCGTCGATGGTTCCATTCCCACTCCTCCCAGTCATTGTTGGTGACTGGGAGGAGACTTTGCCCTGTCTGAATGCTGAATGGATGGTTTGGTGGTGGTGGTTTGGGGGCTGCTACGCCTCTGTCAGTCTGTAAGTGGTTTCAGTCTAAGATAAGTGTATCCCTGTGTTTCACATCTGAGACAGTGATGGAGCAGCTGCAGCACAATTACAAACAGCTTGAACATCATCAGGTTCAGGCTCGAGCAGCAGCAGCTCTGTGTGTGTGTGTGTGTGTGTGTGTGTGTGTGTGTGTGTGTGTGTGTGTGTGTTTGGCAGCTTTTCACTTCTTGAAGTCACATGATCCATAAGACAGGTTGTGAGTGATGTTCACACTGGATGTTGAGAGACACATCTGATTCTAATAAAACCTCCTCTTTGTATAACTCCTCCTTCATATTTTCTTGTAATCATTTTTAAAGGGATGGTAATAAAGAGGGAGTTTGAACAAACACATGCATTGTAGTCTGTGGATGTCGTCACTTCCACTAGAAGTGCATTACGCTCAGATGAGCAGTAGAAACCAAAGGAATGAGAAATATCATGAAAACTGTGGAAATGAAGAAGATGATGCTGCAGCAGGTCCAGCAGTGTCTGCTGCTCAGTCCTGTTCAAAGGTCGGGGAGGTGACCCTGTGTTGCATGTGTGTCTGTCTGCAGGTAAAGGTGATGTGTTTGGTGACGTGTTCTGGAAGGAGATGACGCTGGCTCAGTCTTGTGCTAATGTCAGAGCGTTGACCTACTGTGACCTCCACATCATCAAACGAGATGCTCTGCAGAAAGTCCTGGAGTTTTACGGCAACTTTGCAAACCACTTTGCCAGAAACCTGGTGCTCACCTACAACTTGAGGAAGAGGGTGAGTCATCTTTCTCCAAGTCTATGAAGTGTCTTCTATTAGTACTTAAGGTGGAGATCCTGCTTCAGTATTCTTCTGTCTTCTGTGTTAAGCTGAGGTCATGAAAGAAATGACTGGATAAAAGAGAGATACTCTTTGTGTGACTGACAGACTGTAACTTTAGAGCTGACTGAATAAAACATCAAAATGCCCTTGGATTAGATCAAAGTGAGAAAAACAACATGGGAAACCATAAAAATGTGTTTGTGAGAGTCATGTGACCTGGGATGGTGTTGCAGCTTGGTGCTGAGGTCACTCGGCTGTTGTCTGAGGACTTTCCATGAGCTGCCTTGCTGTTGGTGGCTGCTCCTCCACAGAGCAGGTGTGACTATGAAGCTCACAGTGCTGAGGAGGAGGATGACAAATGATTGTGTTCAAACACACTCTTCTCAGTGCAAACCTTCAAATGAGCTTCTTCAGACAACACAAAGGTCTGATGATAAGAAGCCACACCCCTCTTTACAGCGCCCCCTCAGGCAGGCCTGAGGAGATATCAACATCTTCTGCTTTGAGAATAATTTGTCTTTAGGATTTTTCCATAAAAACTGTATCTGGGTAGAAAGTGTTTGCATGAGATCTCCATCTCCTTCAACCAGTGTTTTCAGCTTCATGTTGTTGGTCACAGGGATTGATGTCCAGGTTCATTCAGGTCTATGGGATCTGTGTTTCCACTGTACTCTAAAGCTATCCACTTCACACCCATTTGTCTGTTTTCCCACTCTACAGCAGTACTGTCTCTAACAAAGCTTCACTGTCCCTGTCTCCTGCTGGTCTTTGTTGTCAGTCCATACATCATTAGGTTTCTTCTGAGACTCCTTATCATACTTATTTGATGCTGGTTATTCAGTGATGCAGGTCCCACTCTGAAAGTTGTTGAATCTTCAGCGTAGTGCAGAGTAAGTGAGGACTTTGTGGGTGGTAAAACTACTTCCCCGGAGCTTAATTCCAACCCTGTGTTACTAGAACCACAGATGGAGGAACTAAGTTCCTGAAAAGTTTCTCAGTCCTTGGGGAAAGTTCCTGCTGTGGGAACATGACTAATGAGCCAAAACATTATGACCATTCACAGATGAAATGGACGATGGTGATTATATGGTAACAAAAGGTTGGGGTGACAAAGTCTGGCATAGATTAGACACCTCTACGCCTCAGGGGTTGAGGCTGTTTTTGCACCAGATGAAGGACCACCAGCAGGTCAGGCAGGTGCTGATAATGGTTTGGCTCATTAGTGTTTGTGCAATGCAAGCTTGAAGTTTTCACATCACACTGGTACAAGTTGGCTGTTGATAACAAACTGTGACGTCAGATCTTAGATGAGCTCCGAGAAACTTTCAGCAGATGAATTCTAAAAACCTCCAGGTGTCAAAGTGTGAACACATCATTGTACAAATGTCAAACATCCAAGTGGAGCAACAATCACTCAAAAACATTTTTGATAGTGAAAAAAATAAATGAATAAAAAATCCAAATCTAGCAAAAGCTCTTTCTCAGTATGTGTACTTGTCAGTATTTGTCTGTACTTGTGTACTTGTGCAACATCAACACTCACAGCCGGAGCACTGACCCAGTTCAAAGTGTGCAGCTCACCAGGTCTGCACCGGGTGTGGACTTGGTCTGCTCATTGTCTCCAGGAGGTGACTCGTGTGGACTTGGAGGCTTTTTGCAACATACAAACAGAATAAGGGAGGAGAAGGTTCACAACTGTTATGAAGATGTACTCATCAACATACTGCTGCTGTTGTGCAATCTTGAGATTTTGAAGGTGACACATGAGTTGTTTGAAGTTGATTTATCAAGTTGGAGCCTGTTGGAAAATGTGCTGATTGTGTAGGAGCATCATCAGCCTGATCTCAGCTGAAGGCTCTAATGCAGTTAAGTATCAGTTCAAATTCAAATGATGAATTCATATTATTTTGGGTTTTTCTAACAGACAACGGATGTAAATCTACATGAAAATACAAAGTAACGGTCATAACTTATTACACTGACTGTGCATACTGTGACCTTGTTACAGGGCCATTGTGTGTGTTTGCATTTTGTTTATGATTATTCTATGTTTTTTATTTATTATGATGTTATTTCATTGTAAATATCCTCTCCAGTAAGGTCAAGGTTCAAATGCAGGATGACTGTAGGGCTCAGCTGTGACATCATTACTTCATACAAACGTTCAGAACCGTGTCCTCTCACCCCGGTGAGCCCATACTGTGCATCCTTGGTATTGTTTAGTAACTGCTCCTCCACCGTGGTGAAGACCAAGGCCTTGCTGATTCTCTCTCCCTCCTCAGCTTCCTGCACCAGGGCTTTGAGGTCAGCTTTGGCATCATCACCTTTTATCTAAAGATGAATTTAAAAATGAATAAATAAGCCGTAAACAGAGAAACCACTTTGTCCCTTCACTGTAAAAGCAACTGAAGAAGTCAATCATTCAAATCGATGCACTTCAGAAAAGCTGTAGTGTGAACTTAAACGTTTGCAGTTTAAACACAGTAACATTTGCAATAGTGGATTAAGTCATTAAAAACATGGCAAAGGACATTTGGTGTGATGAGAAGCACTGACCACATCTTACAAACTTGTATTTGGGTTGTGTTTGGGTCCTCACACCCGTCCTGTCCTGTTATGTCATATGGTTGATAACAGAGGGCGTCATGTTATTGATTTGTATTAACATGTACACAGTCCAGCCTGTGTTTTCCTTGGAGGTTTGTTGTTGTGTTGCTCTTCTTCTTCCCCTCTTCATTATCAGATGCCGGAGTTAGCCAGTCCTAGACCCCGGAAAGGTCCATTTATTAATTAAAGTATCAGTGCAGTAATTTGCTGATATTTATCAGTGATCCAGAGTATTTGTTGAGCATCACAGAAAAAACGGAGTCGTGTAAATAAATCCAGACTTGAACAGATTTTCTGAATTGAATTTCATTTCATTTTTGAAAATAGAAATGAAACTAACACCTGCTTTAACAGCACAGAGTGTTTTTGATATTTTCTTTGAAGTGAAAGCACATGATGAGTGACAGCTGGTTCGCTGTGACACGTCCTCACATCTGCTGTCAGGCCTGTGGTGTTTGTGTTGAAGCTGCTGTGGCTCCGTCTGTAGATTCATGCTGACAGATGAATCCTGTGGTACTGCTCAACCCACTGCTTTACAAGTGTGTTTGAGTTATTTAGCTGGATAGTAGAAATACTTCTTTATAGCTGACACAGTTACATCAACAGCTCAGTACAACAGTGGGAAGACTTCACTGACAGACTCTATACCTGCAGCTGGCTGAGTGTGAAACCTTCTGCAGTGTGAGTCACAGGAAATGTGCATCATCATCATCATCATCCATGTGGCAGAGTCGGGCTGCTGACTCACAAGTCTGTAGTTCAATTGAAATATGTCTTCTCTTTTTTACTTTCTCTAATGTTGTACATTATTTCTGATGTTTGGTTTTTTTGTCAAACAAAATGTTGCGACAGATGTGTCTTGTTGTTTGTGTGAATCTTTGTGTGCCTGTCTTGACCGGGGAACTGCTACACAGCTGATGTTTAACCTCCGTGTGGTTCTGCTTGTAAAATGAAGGGTAATTTAAAAAAATCGATTGCACAACTGCAGGATTAGACTGCATTCATTTTAAGCGGGTGTGCCTAATAAAATAGGTGCTGAGTGTATAAACAAAGAGCAGAGCAGCTAACACAGTGTAAAACAGGCACTTTGAGAAGAGAAGGGCTGGACACTTGTTTCCACGCCTGCAGGAACAGCAGCCGCTCTCAGCTGATTTTGGTGGGACTGGTTTTTTCACAACTTACAAGTGTGTCCTCAGTGTAATGCACACTGACCCAAAAAGCCTCTTTTCCATACACAATCAGTTACAAAAGGAGTGCGTACAAATGTTTTTTTCTGGTCACAAAAGCTGAAATGACTGTGATAATATGATGTGTTTGGTCCAGTCAAAGTCTCCAAGATCTATGGATGTGTGAGGCCTGGTCTGTGTGTCCTGAGAGTCCAGAGGGAGTCAGCAGGCTCAGTCCGTTTCACACTGAGCAGCTTTCATAGGAATGAATGGGATGCTGTTTCTGCATACAATAATTAATATTGGATAATAAATTCATATTTTAAAGAAATTATTGAGCATTAATCAAATGATCAAAAAATATATGTAACAATCAAACTAAGCTCATCTAAATTAAACTGTTGCAAAAATAAAATAGAAATAACTTCAACACTCTGGCCCCTGAGTGTGAAAGGTGTGAATTCACAATTACTGTCAGCAAAGGGGCTGTTCACTGTAGCTCACCTCTACCTCCCCTACATGATGCTTCTTCAGGCTTCTCCCTGAAAAGATGACTGAAAGGAAACAGACAGAAGGAAGACAGGAAAGAAAGAGACAAAGAAAGAAGAAATGTCCATGATGTTGGACTGTGGTCTCCAGGAGCAGGCAGGTCTTGGTCACAAGTCTCTTCAAGATGCTGCTCTTCATTTGAAGGCTCACAGACCTCCAATCCTTTGGGGTCAGACTTAGTACTCAGTTATCTGCCCATCATCCAGGATCCTCTTGGAGCTGTTGAATCAACAATGATGACAAGATCTCCTCTAGAGAAGCTTCTTCATGGCCATCCATTTCTGTCTCTCTTGCATCACCAGTAAATACTCTGATGTAGGGCTGAAACGATCCCTCGAGTAACTCGAAAAACTCAATAAGGAAAAGTCCTCGAGGCAAAAAGGCTTCGAATCGACGCAGCATTTGATGACAGAGTAGTGTTTTTCCAGATGATTAGCTAGGTGGCGGTAATGAGCAACAAAGTTCCAACCACTGTAAAACAAAGAAGAAGAAGAAGTGGCAGATTGTCCGAGTGGAATTTCCGTCGCTCATTCACAATCGGGCAGTAGAAGCACCTGATAAAAACGGACGATGCCAGAGAGCATGGTTTTTTTTTGTTTGTTTTTTTTAACGTGAACCAGCAGGTGTCCGTCACTGGACAGTCGACTGACAGAGTATTACGCACACTCTGCAGGAAGGAGTTTTCTTTTCACCAAAGCACTTCCAGCTTAAAATACCACATCAACAGGAAGCAGACGTTAGTCAGGGATTCTGCTAGTCTTCCTTAATAAGCATTTCTTATACGATTACTCGATAGAATAATTGATAGAATACTCGATTACTGCAATAGTCGATAGCTGCAGCCCTACTCCGATGTCAATCTTTTCCAACTTTTCAAAAAGTTGTGTCATGTATCATGCCTGTTTCCACTGTTTTCTCATGTGGACTCTGCTCAGAGTCCTCGTGGAAAGATGGTTTTCCTTTCAACAGAAAACTGTGGTTTGTGTGAGAGCCTCAAGGTTGTTGGAGTTATCAGAGAGCTTTGTGACAGGTCTAACGTTAAGTATAGCCTTGACCTCACAAAACTGTAAGCCTTCATCGTCCAATACCTGCTGTGCCAGAGTAGAGGAGTATACTCCTTACAGAGCAAATCAGATGCTCTCAAATGCCACCTTGATGAGAGGTCGCTGGTGAATTGAAGCTCCGTGTGACTGCTCCAACTGCCATTATAGTTTCCTTTGACGTATTGAATCCATACAGACAGCAAGACCTGCTGCAGTGAGCTCCAGAGAAGGCAGGAGGACTTTCTTCAGGAGTGGCTCTCTGGCTTTTCCCATGAGAAATGAAACATACATATAATCCTGATTTCCCACAGTACCATAACTATCTGTACTGGCATCAGAAGAATGATGAAGTGGTGCTCTTCCAAAGTTCTGAGGTTTACAGTTTTTTCCCATTGGTTTGGCACATTTCTTGAAACTGAGATGACATTCTCAAAACTAAAAGATCATTTGACCAAACAGACCTACAGTTTCACACAACATTTCAGATAAATAGCAAAAGCACATATCTTTCCCAAAACTGTTCATGCATGTTTCAAAACTAGTCCTTTTCTCATATGAAATGTCAGTTCCACCAAAAGTACAAAGATCCTTCTCAATTGCTTTGGCTCATTTGCAGTCACTTTGTACTTTTACCAGAATAAACCTGGACTGTTCAGCATAACACCAGGACAAGCAGCACCAACACATATCTCTGTCAAAACAGCTTAGCCTGATGTCAAAACTACATTTCCTTGTCATACAATGAGTCAATGCCCCAAAAATGTGTTGTCTCTTTGGCCTTGTGTGAGCACTGCAAGGCAAAATGCTGAGATGTTGTGTCACTATAGCAGAGGTCTGGCTATCACAGAAGACATATGTGTAAAACTGCAAAACAATCTCAGAAAAGGTTCCCAAGTTTTGACAATTTTTAGTTGAACAAAAGTTTCTACTATATATTTCAG
>OOFC01040933.1:10903-34470 GCA_900323345.1 Pseudochromis fuscus | reverse complement strand
CCTCGTGAGCCGCTATCCTGCATGTTTTAGGTGTTTCCCTCTTCCAACACACCTGATTCAAATGATCAGCTCATCATCAAGCTCTGCAGAAGCCTGATAACGATCCTGATCATTTGAATCAGGTGTGTTGGAAGAGGGACACATCTAAAACATGCAAGATAGAGGCTCAGGGGTGTCCAATCCTGGTCCAGGATTGGACACCCCTGCTCCAAAGCAACTGAAACTGGATCTGTAAATCAAATAAAGGAAATAAAAACAAACTTATGTGTGATTAGTGACTTCAGGAAAGAAGCCGCTACAAAAAATCTACAGTTATTCTATTTGGTTATATTAGTGATTATGATGTATGATCCCCTCCTAGTGCAGAGTATCATCACTTATTTGAAAATATGTATGTTTCATGGCCTCATTCAGTCACTGTGTTGCTGTGAACTGTCTCCTCCAGCAGCTCGAAGACCAATCCCCCTGGTTTGTTACAGTGCTCAAAAATCTCCCAAATAGTTTTTAGTTAACTGTCAAGATTTCCAAACAACACACTTGAGATTACAATACCAGTGCTGAGACAGATGGAGAGATTGGGATTTGAATGCACTATTTTTGGCTGTGACAAAATCTGAGTGTATCCTCTGATAAGGAAATCATTTGCATTTTCTCTGAAAGGATCAGGCTGCATAAGACTTTATTGAAAGATCTAATCTGCAGAATTATGTTTTGTCACATTTGTTGGGTTTCATTTTAACATGGTGCAATTTCATTAAATAAATATGGCATCATTTGAGGGAGATGTTAGCAGTTGGCAAGAAGGAGTTTTCTGTGGACTCATGACTTAAAAACAAGTCTCCAGGTGAATGATCAGTCGGTTAAAGCAAGAAAAACAGCTGAAGGATTTGGGTAACCTTTGAACACAGCATCATAAAACATAAAGACTTGAGCAAATGTGACAACAAGCGGATTCATGTTACACAATTTTGTTTGTGCTTAACTATAGTCACATATTTGCTGCAATGAAAACACCTGCTGGTGCAATGCACTGGGTCAAATGGCAAATCTGAAGCTCTGCAAGTCAGCAGAGTCTGGGAGGATAAATGCAGCAGAGACAGAGATATCTGATAAAAACCACAATCAAATCATATAAAGATAAAATGCTTTTATTTAATGATCTAATAAGCCAATGGAATTCATGATAAATGAACACTTGCTCTTTCAGGGACCAAGCAGTACAGGAATGAGGAAACAGGTTTTTGTGCAAAATAAATGGTTTTATTTACCCAAAAATCAAATAATATAAACTACAAACTTAACAACCATGTTTACATAAAAGAGGTCAACAAAATATGTTACTCTAAATAAGGCAGCTCAAGACAAACCACATGAAATAACCTAATCAACCTGACCTAACATGATGCCACAAAAGGGGAACATATATAGTGGTTTGGCCAAACCAAATGAAACACAAGAGGGAAAAAAAAAAAAAGACACTAACAAGAATCTAATTTGTACAGAAACCCCAACTGAAAACAAATTCCCCCAAACCTGAGTAAACACATGGTACAGCCCGATTGGCAGGCCACAGGATTTAATGTCTCTCCTGTGCATAACCTTACATTGTAAGAATGTGTGCACCCATTTAAATAATGTATGGCTAAATAAAATAAACTAAATAAAATAAACTGTCGTTAACTGAAGCTTGTGACTGAATGTTTGGGGTGTGGCTGCAAATTAAATAAAAGTGCTTAAAGTGAGACCTAAATCTATGTTACCCTTCTTGGCTATGTTCCTGTGTGGCCATCACAGACTCTGTAACATCTTTACAATCTGCATCCACGTAGAATACTGTTGTTTAAATCTGTCATTTCATTAAAAAAAAAAAAAAAAAAAAAAAAAAAAAAAAAGGGGAAGGGAATAATCAGTTTACATCACAGACTGTATGTTACACATGGTCCTGGGTTGCAACAAAAACTGGCATCATCCAAAATGACAAACCTCGTCATAACACTAAAACTAGAAGTCCTCAGCAGGCAGATGGTGTGATACTCCCATAGGTCGCCGAAACAACAGTCTTCAAAAAGCAATCTTCTCCAGACACACAGCTCCCACACCTGAGAACAGGGGAGACAGTCAGAAAAAACAATGTAACCAATGTTTCTTAGACAAAAGTGATTGACCAAGCTGAGCCTCTCACTGTTAAACGACACATAATATTCTGCTGTCCTCACAGAGTATATAAAGGGGCTGGTGATGAGCAGAGTGAGGACAGGTGAGCCCAGTCAGCCAGGTGTGGTTCATTACCACTGCCTGCTGCAGAGAGACAAGGGAAACAGGACAACACAAAACACCAAGAAACCAACAGAACTAAAACCAAAGAACCTAATAACCACAACACTGTGGCCTATACAGAAACAGACAAAGCGACTGGGTCTCAAAATCAGGCCAATAAGGAAGTGAAAAAAGTGCAATACTGTCGACGACCACTTGAGGCTGAAGCATGAAATACTCTCATTGTAAGTTAGTGATTCTTTGATATGGTGGTCCATCCAAAAAAAAATAAAAAAAATAAAAAAATAAGCATACTTACCGTATTTTCTGGACTATTGAGTACACCTGTCTTTAAGCTGCTATTGAATTTATTCAAACACTTTCATGTGGTCCACTCTGACCGGGTCTGATGTGATGACGCTAAATGTATCAGCGGCACGGAGCTTGCTAGCTTGTAAAAAGCCCCCGTTACATGAGCCACACCGGTGTTTAAGTTCAAAGTGTCGGAAAAAAGTAGCGGCTTATAGTCCGGAAAATACGGTAAACATATTAGTATTCAGAAAGAAGAATATTTATGGGTGTGGTTAGTTTAACTGACAGCTCTGGTCTAGAGTGAGATTGGAGCTGAACTCCAGTCTCATACACTTTGGACAGTGTCCTCGGGTTCAAAGGTCAGACCCGGCTCCTCACTCCTCCCTTCATATCCAAATACGGTCACTTCTGGCTCCAAACAACCAACATGGCGACATTCAAATGCCAAACTCCTGGATTCAAAATGTGCATCCACAAACCAACGGTCAACGTCGTCCATTCCATGTACAGTCTATGGTTTATATTCATTAGCTGACCAGAAACATGATTTGAAATAACTGCTGATGAGTATCTGATGCTCATCATGTTA
This sequence comes from Pseudochromis fuscus, assembly GCA_900323345.1. Taxonomy (NCBI): domain Eukaryota; kingdom Metazoa; phylum Chordata; class Actinopteri; family Pseudochromidae; genus Pseudochromis; species Pseudochromis fuscus. Next base: position 31,313 of record OOFC01040933.1, on the reverse strand, counting down.
ACAGTCCCACTGTCCTCTCAGCTGCTTCCTGCTGCCTCCAGGTGATCACATAATCAGTTCTTCTACGAAATCCAGAAGTGACATTTATGACTTGATGTAAACACTGTGCAACGAGCTGGGAACCTAATTAAACACAGTAAAGCATTTAATATTATTTGTTAAATTTGCACTGACTTTTGTGTTTACACTAACCTCATTTATATGTCTCATGTATATGGCTGTCTTAGAGAAATCCAGAGGAATGAACCACTCAATTTGGCATCAAGACCAGCTCAGTGAATTTTGTTTATTTACTCAAATGTGCATGTGTTTCATTTTCCAGGAAAATACAGCTCAGTGGAATATCTGCCCCCAATTATTTCAACAAATACTCTTTCAGAAATCTGCAACCAGTGAAATCCAGCTCATTACATGTTGCTGGATTCTCAGACTATATATTTACACCTAGGATTGGTCCTGTGAAGGTGTCAGCAGTGACGGCAGCTTGAAAGTCCAACCACTGCCTGACATCTGGGAGCCTCTTAGAAAGACTGTTGTAAATTTGATCTAGGAAACACTTGACCACAGGAGAAAAACACGCAGTCTCCATTTGCAATATATTGATGCACATTTTCTCTCCAATAAGCAGGAGGAAGCTGCGCCGTGTGAAGATTAGGTTATGTGTAAATGACGCCCTGTCTCACTTTTTCTTCTAATCTCTTGCAGCCTTTTCAGATCTCTGTCATGAATCCTGTCACCCCCCCTCGAGTTTCATCCCCCTATCCCCTCTCTCTTTCATTCCCCTGTCTTTATAACTCCCCCTCCCACTGGTGTCACTAAGCTGAAGGAGGGAACTGAGAGCAAAGTATGTGGAGTCCCTCCCAGACACTCCACTGCTGGTTATTGAGGAGCCACCACTCCACAGACACGCGAGCAGGCGGACCAGGCAGGCACACTGCACCGGTGTGGCATATATATATATATATCTTTACATCTCTCATCTTCTACTGTTAGAGAAACTTGGCTCTGATCAGAGATAAGGCCAGCCGTCTGAATCCTGGGAGAAGGAGGGAGGGAGCACAGATAGGGCTAAGGAAGGGAATTGGTGGGGAAAATGTGTCCAGTGCTGTAAAGTGGTGAGAGGGAAGGCTGCAGAGAAGTGTGGGCTGGGTTACACTGGCACATAAAAAGAAGCTCGCTTTGGCTCCAGTGCATTTCACCAGCAGCCAGGCTGGGAGGCTAAGAAGGAAGCAGTGAAGGAGTGGATGAGACAACAGCTTCAGGGGGAAGGTGCACTCTCACTTCATTGGAGCAAAGTGTATTTTTAGCTCTTCCACACAACTATACAGTTTTTTCTTGCACTCTTTCCTTGGTGGGAGCCAGCTATGGGAACTGGTGTGGACAGGTTTCTCTGGTCAGCCCTGCTGCTGCTGCCAGTGTTAGGGCTCTCTGAGGCTTTGCCAGAAAGCTGGCTGCCAGGGGCTTATACAAACACCACCTCTGATGCACTAAGGTTCCTCAGTGACTACAACAGCACCGCTGAGGAGGTATTATTCCACAGTGTTTCTGCCAGCTGGAACTACAACACCAACTTAACGGACCACAACTCCCAGCTTCAGGTAGGACAACTTCTGAAGCCTTCAGCTCAGTGGGTGACCTGCTGGCCAAACCTCTCCCTCTCTCTCTCTCCCCCTCTCTCTCATGCTGGTGTTAAAGTGTCCTGTTTAGATGTGTTTATGCCAGGACCAGCATCTCGTCACCGCTAATGCATGCATGGTCAAAGGTTTCTCTGGAGCTTAGCTCTGCTTGACTTGGAGATTACCACTATTCATCTCTCTCCAGAATTACATGCTCAGTTTCCTCCAGACGCAGCCAACTCTGCTTGAGCGTTATTGGAAATATAAATCAGATTTTAATGCCTGTGGTGTGAACGTCTTCAGTTTTCTAAATACATTTCTAGGGGGTCTTGCATGCTCTCATGTTGGCTGTAGTTGTTTAACTGTGTGTTTTACGATATTGTCTGGTCTTTACGGTCCACTGTGGATATATATGCATCTAATGAAATGCCTCTTTGCAGTAATTTCAAAATGCAAACTGTGAGACATAACATTAATAACAGATTGTGATGGTTTCACAGTTGCACCTCACAACAAGTCTGAGATACATTTGCAGAGGGAGAGAGGATACCAGCTACAAAACAAACAAAAAAAATGCACAGCCAGACAGGAGATAGCAAGAGCCAATGAAACTGTGGAGGTGTTAAAGAGTGTTTACTTGCCTTCAGACACACACACACACACACACACACACACACACACACACACACACACACACACACACACACACAAGAATAAAACAAAACAAGTTTACCCAGTCATATACAAACTTGTGAAAGCAAATCATCCATCTGACACACTTAGGGGAAAACCTCCAGATTATTTTATCTGTGTGCTTGAACAGCTGTCACAACAGGATTTCAGTACACTATCCAGGCTTTGAACACTGGTCTCTTCACACACTGAACAGGTGTAGATGTGGCCTGCACTCAACAGGGTCAGGCTGCAGAATGTGTTGTGCTCGACACAGCGTTTCTGGGATGTAAGGTGAAAGATGATCAGGCTTGTAGTTGCCATGTAAGAGCACCTTTCCCCCCCTCCTGGACAGTTCAAAGATAGGATCAAAGTGAATCAAAGCACTGAGCTCCATCTGATCTGGCAGCCGGGGAGGGGGGAGCATGACAATTCAGCTCCACACAGAAATTTTCCAATGTTAGCATTCAGCTTGTGCTGCACTGTAAGTCCATTACACTGAAATTATTTTAAAGTACTGCAGGACAGGCACAGATTAAATTACAACAGGTTCATACCACTCATTCATACAATGCGAACATGCACATGTATGCATAAACACACTTCGGCTCCTGCAGCTGCAGCGTTGAGAGTGATTCAGTACAAATGAAAGTCATGTAGCAGAGGATCAAACAGAATAAGTATCAGTTCACTGCCTTCAAATCATGCTGAATAAAAACTGATGACAGTAGATCTCACCGACTAATGTTGAAACCCAGAATGAAATACCAGCCCTCCTTCAAGTATCACAATCAGACCTGCGGCTTAGTCATTAATTTCATTGCATAGCTGTTTTTTGCATAGCACAGCTTTTTTTTTTTTTTTTTTAATGTGACTTGAATATGATTAAGTTTGTGGTGAGGTTAGCATTGGGTTTCTTTTTAAAATACTGTACACTGATTTTAACATTTTAATAGATTTTGACTATTTCTGATTTAAATATGTTACAATAACTTAAATACTAACTTCACTGTAATTATCCTGGCTCCTTATGAAAATAACAAATGAGTGTATGTGCAGTTAGCCTTTGCACACACATGGGTTATATATTTAGAGATTAAATACGAATGAAAATTTGCTAATGGAGAAAATACTGTTAATGTGCAGTAGAAAGACCTTGATGGAAGAATAATCGGCAACAAAAGCTCTTCACCGTTATCTTTATTGTGTTTCTTTGGCTGAATGTGACTATCTGTGTGGATGGATGGGTGTAGGCATGCTGGAAAAAACGATTGAGAAAAAGACAGAGATTGAGAGGAAGGGCACAAAGGTCGGAGTTAATACTTCAACTTACTGTCACCAGTTTTTTTTCTGCCGCAGCCTGTTATTTCAGTGAAGGCTGGGAGAGAGACAGATAACACAGGCTTAAATCAAAACATTAGTGGAAAGCAGCCACTGTCCTGTCAGGTTTATCAGGATGTCTGTTCAGCAAATAGTGACCTCTGAGAAACAGTTTGTTCCTCTTTTGTTACGTCAAAATGCGACTACAGATATTTTGTAATTTTCATGCTTAACTGAGCTTTTCTCTGGAAAAACTAATCATCAGATCCGTATTTGTAGCACATAGTATTTGACAACACAGCAGTAGTTTATTATTTGAATTGGAGCAAATCAGTGTTCAACACATGTGCTTTCCATCCACAGCGGATGTAGCTCTGTTCATTCTTCCAGTATAATCTACCGAGAATGCCCATGACCTCCACAGCACCATAAAGAAAAGCTCTTGAGATTCAATAGGGCCACAGATGAGCATGTGCGCTACTCTGACAAAGAGATTTCTCAGCAATATTATCCTTGACCGAGGGTTATTTTGCTGTTCTGTCCTTGGTCAATAAACAGACACTGTATTGATCCCAGAGGAAAGGGGTGTTGGTACAGCTGTCAAGGAACGTACAGTATAAACTCGCAGGTATTCCAGTTATAGGAGTTGAATAATGTGATAGCAGGTAAGAAATCAAACTGTTGAACAAAAGCAAAAAAATTGATCTGATGATGTCATTAGAAGAAAAGTCAGGAGAAAAAAAAACACAAAGACTATGAACATCTGTGTCATATTGCATGGTAATCCATCACACAGCTACAAAATCCAACATGCTGGGGGGGTGTTGATGCAAATGTTAAAGTACTCATACTGAAATCTGTACGAGCAGTTTGTCATCTGGGAGCCATAAACAAAATTTTAACCAATCCACCTCTCCAAATCTTTAGTGTTAAAACTGACATGAATATACAGCTGAAGTGAAAATGCTGAAATGTGCAATGCCATCGACCACCACTAGATGCTGGAATCTTCGCTCATAAAATACTAATGAGTCATTCTGATGTTATTAGCATAAGTCACATCTTCTTTTTCAGTTCTTCCCTCAGCTTTGCTTTCTCATCCAAATATGGTTATTTCTAGCTCAAGAAAAAATAGTGCAAATTATGCCAAATACTAGTCTACAAACCATCACGGTGGCGACCACAATCTTTTATATATAGTCAACAACCCCCACACACCATGTCACATGTTCTCATTGCTGACCGCTCCCTACTCCAGACATGCATCAGCATAAAAATCATGATTAATAATGAATAATGAAAGAACATCTCCACAGGAAAATAGCATCCTCTTGTGACATGGTCGTAAAAGACGCAGAAGTGAAACGACTGATGCAACATATTCATCACCACCTATAAATGTTAAATTCCTTGTTTTTTATTACAATAATTGCAAATTTGAAGGGATCCAATCCATCACTGTCATTCACTTCTGCCTTATTTTGCCTTTAGGTAAATGCATCCCTTGAAGAACAAGCATTTTCTGAAGCCTGGGGGACGAAGGCCAAGACGACCTTCTCTAAAGAGTTTCTTAACACACTCCCTGACCCTAAGGATAAGAAACTGATGGAAAAGATCATGGTACTAGGTGCTGCCAACCTCCCCCAGAAAGAAAGAGAGGAGGTTAGTTTCATGTTTTGCCAAATTAGCTGTAACCCTGTTAGTGTCACAGCAGAGAGCCTGAACAGTATTATTTTCTTGTCCACAGTACAACAACATTCTCAGCGAGATGGACAAAATCTATTCAACAGCTAAGGTGCACCCACAGCCGAACGTCAGCTGGAGCCTGGAGCCTGGTGAGCAAACAAAGCTGAGGATAAGTGCTCGGTTTTTGAGTGTCGCGAATCATGAAATTACATGATGCAAATGTTTCGGAGATCTTTGAAGGAACCAAGAACGCAGCAAACACTGAAGGATATGAACCAAACAACAATGTGGAGGGGAAGTGTAGGAAGAAAAACAGTTGTGAGTGGTTCAGATCTTATCATGGAAGTAACAGGAAAATTACTTCAGAGGTTTCTAAAGGAAGTATTATGAATGTTTGCAAGAGTGTTGAGTAAAAAGCTTGAGGAAAAAGTAGCTTTTAACATTGGAGGCATTTGTTGTGAACAATGGTCCTTTGGGCTTTGTCTTCAACAACTGCCTGTAGTAATACCGAGCCTGCCAACACACACACAGTGAAGCAAGAGAACCAGAAACAATCACTTCTGCTTGAAATGATTGCTCATAATAATAAATAGGCTCGTTATTGTTGCTAAGGTGCAGCCCCCTTCACGATTATGAGCTTCCTAACTTTGGAAATACGCCATGTTTGGAACAGCATGCGGCACACCCCCTCCCAAAACACTGGTGTCGTTACAATAACAAAGACTTCCAGCCATTTATCTTCCCACCATTTCAACTATTTGCTGTGATCTTAAACTTTCACCTTTTCCTCACCTTCAGTTCCTATTTCTGGCACTTCTGAGGATAAATGTTATTTTAAGTGATTCCCAGAATATCATGGAGTTGTCATAGCTCAAAGTTAATCTCTTGAATAATGTGTCTATCCTTTTCCTGCCGAGAGAACACAAGGAGCATGAAGTCACCTAACGCCAATATGTCTTGATTGTTTTTGGAAAACTTAGAGCTTAAGTTTTGTTAGTCATCCTCCCTGCATATCTTGATGACTGAGGGTGTGATCTTTTTTTTTTTTTTTTGCAGAGCTCACCGATATTATGGCCAACTCCAGGAGCTACAAGAAGCTGCTTTACGCCTGGGAGGGTTGGCACAATGCATCAGGTGTGCCTCTCAAGTCGCTCTATCCTAAGTTTGTGAAGCTCAGCAACAAAGCCTCTCGAGCTGATGGTAAGTAGTTTCCCTTGGCCTCTGACATCCAGAGCACGACATTCATAAGTAGCAAAGAGGGGGAGGGTGGATGAAGAGAGAGAGCAAGAAAGATCTTTTATGTCTGTATTTTTTTGTCTTATTTAGGATTTGCAGACACTGGAGCTGAGTGGCGCTCTTGGTATGAGTCTGAAACCTTTCAGCAGGATATAGACAAACTGTACAGGACCATTGAGCCCCTCTACAAGCACCTGCATGCATTTGTGCGCCGCCAGCTCTACAAGCAGTACGGTGCCAAGTACATCAACCTTAAAGGACCTATCCCTGCCCACCTCTTAGGTAAAATACATACACTGCCAACAGGAGCTACAGATGTACCCTTTTCATACTGTATAAATGTATTAACATATACCTACATTCAAGTATTTATATGCATGAATCAGTATTTATTTCTTCAAGTAGGTATGTATCATTTTAAAATGTGGATTTTCATACTGTTGCCAATAGGGATGAAACATTATCTCACTAAAGACTGCAAGCAACTGTCCCCTTCTCTTTTTCATTTTGAAAAGATTATGCTCATGAGTTAAAAGTGTCTTCTAAAATATCTATTGTAGTTAAGGGTACGGTTCAATAGCATTGCACAGAATCTGATACAGTTATTAATCTTAAAAGCTTAGGTATAATACACTAAGATAATATAATAAAAGGGGAAATTAGAGTATGCTAACAGCCTATATTCAACAAATACATGTACCCTGAGAAATGAAAAATATATTCTCAAATAGAACAATAATAAGGGGACATATTATGGAAAATCCACTTTTTAAAGTCTTTCATGTGTACTGTTTGGTATGTGACTTACCTCCAAATCCACCGACCGTACGATTTTACAACCATCTCATTGCTGCCTGAGCAGAAGTACCTGTGATAGCGTCTGACAGACATTGCATTAGCCAAGCCGTCCACAGTATCACACGTGGTCTCCCACAGCATCGGAAGCGTAGGATCCGCCTTCTTGGATTTCTCCATTACAAGAGAAGTTTAGCTGCGACAGGAGTGCAGCCAAACCCCGGTTTTAGGTTGTAAAATCCCACACATTTCGTTACACAGGCTGCCAGCCTCACAAAGGAGTGAATTCGTCTCTTTTTCAATTACTCGCGTTGCACTGGTTTCCGGGTTTACAGCGACGGCGTCATTACGTCAGTGCAGAGCAACGGAGGGGAGCGTCTTAAAGCGACAGGCACCTAAAAACAGACCATTTGTAGTGGACCTGTCACAGAGTGTTTTTGAGGCAGACTAAAATAAAGAAACTTCACAGTCATGTTCTAGAGGCGTAAAAGACTTATTTAAACTTGCTGTAAAACAGTATAATATATCCCCTTTAGAATTGAGTGATCTTTGCAGTGAGTAACCCTGTCACTTCACTAATTCATACATTCATTAACGCTGCCTTGACTCAGTTTCCTGCTTTGTAAATGAAGTTAAACACAAAGTTCAGAATCTTCCCATTGCAATGATTTCCATGCAGCGTTAACACATTACACATTAACAGTTATGCTAATGTCAGAGACCGTGCTGTAATTATTTATTCATGTGACATGTAATCCCACATGCCAGGGAGTACCATGATGTAGATGAACCACAACACGTTCCTCTGTGCTCTTATCTCATTGCTGTGGAGGACCATGCCGCATGCAGGCATTTCCTACAGTGCCTGTGACTGCTGCAGTATCACGTAACCAGTCCAAACTGCTGCTTAAGTGTGTTTTCTTCCTCGCCTTCAGGAAATATGTGGGCCCAGACCTGGAACAACATTTATGGTATGATGATCCCATTTCCTGACAAACCCAACATAGATGTGACGGATGAGATGGTCCGACAAGTGAGTATGAAGGAAAGATTTTATGCAAGTGGATTGAATTGCAAGGGGGGGAAAAAATCCATCTTTAGTTATTGTAGACAATGACCTCATGAGCAGAAAAATGCCAACACACATCAGAAATTATGAATTAGCATTTGGGTGAAATGTGACTTGTGTGGCTGTTTCCACTTTGCAGGGCTACAATGCCACATACATGTTTCAAGTGGCTGAGGAGTTCTTCACCTCTCTGGGGTTAAAGGAGATGCCTGAAGAGTTCTGGGCAGAATCCATGCTGGTTAAGCCTGAAGGTCGAGAGGTGGTGTGCCACGCATCTGCCTGGGACTTTTACAACCGCAAAGACTTCAGGTAAAAGAATTTATAGCAAGCTAAACACAGATATACTGTTTTTACTAATTAGATGTGATATGATTGGGTCATTGAGCACTTCGATTCATGTTTTATCTCCTTTAGGATTAAGCAGTGCACCACAGTGACAATGGAGCAGCTCTTCACAGTACACCATGAGATGGGGCATGTCGAGTACTACCTGCAGTACAAGGATCAGCCTGTGGGCTTCCGTCGTGGAGCCAACCCTGGTTTTCATGAGGCCATTGGCGATGTTTTGTCTCTGTCTGTTTCCACACCGAAGCATCTGCACACCATTGGCCTGCTCGATTCTGTGGTCTCCGATCTTGGTAATGACGCCGGTGCAGATTAACAAACCTACCACAGAACAGACATAAATGAATTGGCAACATTAGATGACTAAGACAACTTCTTAGATTTAGTTTAAAAACTAAATCTTTTGTTGTGTTTCTCCAGAAACTGATACCAACTACCTGTTGAAGATGGCTCTGGAGAAGATAGCCTTCCTTCCTTTTGGTTACCTCATCGACCTCTGGAGATGGGGTGTGTTCAGTGGAAGCACACCTGAAGAGCGATACAACACTGACTGGTGGTTCCTCAGGTAGGAGGTTATGCAGAGATCTTTCCAGTTGAGGAAATCATTTGACATATTTGGGGTTGATGTTTGCTAGGGGTCTAGACTTTTTCCAATCACAGACAGTAACTACTTGAGGTTACAAACTAACCGATGGAGCTTCAAAACAAATTGCTGCCTTTTGACTATAGACATATAAACATGAACATAGTCACTGTGACGTCACTCATTGTGTTCTGAAACCAGGGGTTTGGCATTTGGTGTATTTGTATAAGAGGGTGGAGGTGGGGAACAGTGAAGGGTAGATAATTGGATGCAGTCTGTGATGTGTCAATCAAACCTGTAGTGGGAGTAGAAGACTGTGGTTGTTCTGGCTGGACTTCAAACTTCAGTACGTCTCAACTAAAGTGTTGGAAAATGAGCACACATGCCCAGCTGACACCTGATTAATACATAACACTTCAAGAAATCAGAATCACTTTCCAGAGCTCATGACTTAGTTATGTATGCAGATCTAAATTCATTTCATTTCTTTTTATAGGAGGAAATATCAAGGCATCTGCCCCCCCACCAGGCGTACAGAGGAGCACTTTGATCCTGGGGCAAAATACCACATCCCTGGAAACACACCATACATCAGGTAGCATCCTGTTCCACTTTCAGAGCTTTCTAAGAGAGGGGAGGCTAACAATCAGGTTGAGTTTGGATATATATTTAGAATACTTTATAGCTGTCAACTTTAACATTAAAATTCAAGAAAATGGAGACTGTGGCTTTTTAGTGCATGTTGGAGTATACCTCTAAATACCATACGTGTATTATTTATGAAGAAAATGGAGAGAATACATGAGCAGGAATAGCTGGCAAACTGAGAAATATCCAGTCATGTGCTGTATTGTATTATGGTTTTAAAACTATGCCATGAGGCTACAATAGCAGGAAGCATGTTGCAGAGGCTGGAGCTAAGACAAGTGTGGAATAACAGACAGCCAACATAATGGTTGCTGAAATGCATGCTTACATAATCTTAAAAATCTAAAATTAAGGGTTATTTTTAGTCAGGTTATTCAACTATGATTTTAAGAGGATAAGACCCATTAAAGCAAATTTATCTTTTAATTTGTGACGTAATTTCTTCTTGACAACCTCTGCTTTTTAAGCTTGAGTGGCACTGGAATAAGATTTTAACTCTTTTATATTTTTAATAAATTTGTCTATTTTTAAGAATTGGAAAAAGTAGACATAGAAATCTGCTGCTAAGGTTATTTAAAAAAATCTTTCTCTTGCAGGTATTTTGTCAGCTTCATCCTGCAGTTCCAGCTTCATGAACAACTGTGCCAGGAGGCCAACCACACAGGTCCCCTGCACACATGTGACATCTACCGCTCTGCAAAAGCGGGAGACGTTTTAAGGTACTTGAATCAGTTGTTCATTACACGGAGCAAAACTGACAGCAGTGAAGATGTGATGTAACCTTCCTGTTCCTCCTGCAGGAAAATCCTTCAGGCTGGCTCTTCCAAACCTTGGCCTGAGGTGCTGCAGGACGCCATCGGCACCAAGGAATTAAACGCCAACTCACTAATGAAATACTTTGACCCTATTATTAAGTGGCTGGAAAAGCAAAATGTGAATGAGACCTTGGGATGGCCTGACTTCCACTGGGACCCACCCATCCCTGAAGGCTACCCTAATAATATTGGTGAGACATATGAAAGAGTCTCGAAGTGAATCATCAACAAACAGTAGAACAACATTGGGGGGAAAAAATGAAAGCCAGTGGTTTTTACACATTATAATTGACTGACTTTGATTCTCCTTGTTCACCCAGACAAGAACACAGATGAGCTCCATGCAAAGAAGTTTCTGGAAGAATACAACAGCACAGCTGAGGTGGTGTGGAACGCATACACCGAGGCTTCCTGGAAGTACAACACAGACATCAATGAAGCCAATAAGCAGGCAATGGTGAGACCCTCCGACCGGCCGCCTCAGAGAAGATCGCCTTAACATTGCTCTAGCTTCATCTGCCCTCGCACCAATGCCTGCTGCATCTTCTGCTGATTTTGTGATTCAAATCAGGAAATCAATAAAATGATTTGCTTGATCAAAACTGTGTCAATTAATCAATAACTAACCGTCAATGAGACACTAATCAACTCATGCATGCTACTGTCTTCCTCTCTGATTACCCATGTATCTAACAATGCATCTTGCAGCCTGTCAATCCATCTATCCACAGCCATCCTTGCATCATCCATCCATTCGCCCATCCATCGATTCATCCAATCACCCTGCTTTCAGTGTAATAAAAGAAAAATTAAAGAGTATTCATTATTCCTCTCTAGCTTGACAAGAACCTGGAGATGTCAGCCCACACCCTGGAGTATGGACAGAAGGCCCGTCAGTACGACACCAGTGACTTCCAGGACGGCTCGGTCAAACGCATCGTCAAAAAACTCAGTGACATTGAGAGGGCTGCGCTGCCCCAAGCAGAACTGGAAGAGGTGTGAAGAAAATAGTTTAGATTTTCTTGTATTTATTCATATTTACAGCTGCTCCAGAGGCAGAAAAGTAAGTAGTAATACAAGTAGGAATACAAGTGTTTCCTCAAACAAACAACAATTCACATGCAAAAAGAAGATAGAGAACACAATACAATATAGATTAAAGCTACCTGTTGAGATTAAAGTCACTCAGGCTAATATTGATCTAGCTGAAAGGCCGTATTTAACAGTAACACTGTGGGAAGAGTATAGGCAAATATTTGGTGTTTGCTTTCAAACTGGTTTTCCTTTTTGGGTGGAGCACAAATTGGTTTGCTTGTGTGTTTTAATGAAGGGAAGGCTCCTTTTTAACCAGGCAAACTCCAGGATCTGTGTAGTAGAGTGAATACGTTCAGTACCTTGAGTAATGGTGCATTGAAAAATAAGTAGCCATGTGATGTAACCATAGCCACTGTTGAATGAGCACTTCCACTTTATAGAGTCACTTCTTGCCTCTACATGCTCACATCCACTTTCACATCCCTGAGCAGCAGAATATTTCTTTAGAAAATGGCCCAACCACAAGATTGTTGATATTTTTAGTAGGATCTGAAACTTTATCTATTTTATTTTCAGTACAACACTCTCCTTTCCAATATGGAGACCAAGTACAGTGTGGCTGAGGTCTGCAGAGAGTCTGGACAATGCCATCCACTGGATCCAGGTGAGACTATGGAATATGCCATAAGTGATGTGAAGAATTTATCTCAACAAATAAATAAATATCAAAGGATAATAATGGAAATACTGCATATCAGCCAACAGTGTAGTAACCTATTTACTGGGAAATGCTTGTATATCATCATAAATCCTAAATATCAGTATAAAGTAGCTAAAGTTTGTATAATAAAACGAGGTGCTGTGTTTCAGATCTCCAGAAGATCATGGCAGAGTCCAGGGATTATGATGAACTGCTGTTCGCCTGGAAAGGATGGAGAGATGCTGCTGGCAAAGTACTTCGCAAGGATTACGAGAGATACGTTGAACTTGCCAACAAAGCTGCCACACTCAATGGTACGACATTACACAGTAAATTTACATCATCTCATCATCTTTCTGCATTGGTGAGAGAAAAATGGAAAAAGGTTGAAGGTCAGGAGGTTTCAGATACAGGGCTGTCAGTTCTAATCTGAATGCTCATCTTAAATTAGCATATTTTGTGTTTTAACTTTACAAACTTAAGAGTACACCTCTCTGATGAATGTATTCATCCCTGGTACTATCTGTAGGTCACTCTGATAATGGTGCTTTCTGGCGGTCCCTGTATGAAACCCCTACCTTTGAGGAAGACCTGGAGGCTCTGTGGAAAGAGCTGGAGCCGCTCTATCTGAACGTCCACGCCTATGTTCGAAGGGGGCTGTACAAGAAGTACGGTCCTAATCATATTAACCTAAAGGGACCGATTCCTGCTCATTTGCTGGGTGAGTATGAAACTTTTGAGAGTACAATGAGTACTTTTATGAGTTTACCCTTCTTCAGAATTTCTTAGATAATACCATGCCTTTCAGAGTAGAGGCGATGTTCGCTGGACAAAAACAGTTTTCAGCCAGTGTTTCACTATGGAATTCAAAGTATTCCAACACTATGGCCAAAATTCTCCTTTTATGTGGGAGCATACCCCATTGATATTCTGTCGTTGGCTGTAGATGCATTTGGATTTAGGCAAGATTTAATTTGCTTTCAGAGGCGTCAAGCGTGAGATTGTGTGTGACAGTTCAACACGGTTAGGAATTGGACTGACTCACAATCACAAATCCCACTTGGTTCAACACTGGCACAGCAGCTGGGATGACCTGCCCCTTAAATTCTTAGACTGACAGATATGAAATATGAATGCTGCCTTTTGTCCTTTCAGGCAACATGTGGGCACAGACATGGTCGGGCATAATGGATTTGGTCATACCATACCCGGATGCAACCCAAGTGGATGCCACACCACAAATGGTGAAGAAGGTAAATGAACACATGAGCCAGCTGTTGCATAATGAGCCCTGCTGCACACACAAAAACACAAGGATACACACATGAAGAAGTCGCTCTCTTCTTCTAGTCACTTTGCAGGTTTGTAATAATACTCAAAGTGGAGAATTAAAAAGAATTAGAATAAATAAATAGGATTTTAATTGCACTGAATAGCAGAAGAAGAGAGCAGCTGTATCCATAATAGTGTACATAATACACAATGTACATTTTTTCCAAGATAAACAAGTCAGTTCCCATATTTTAGAACCATGATTTGTTTACATTTTATGCAGTCATCTATTTTCAAAAAGCAGCTGTTGGATTTTTCAAATGTTGAATATCTGACTGCCAGCAAAACTGTTTATATACACACACTTAACTTATTCATACTTTTTTTTTTTCTTATTCAGGGCTGGAACGCCACCAGGATGTTTCAGGAATCAGATAGATTTTTCACCTCTCTGGGGCTGCTGCCAATGCCAAAGGAGTTCTGGGAAAAATCCATGCTGGAGAAGCCGACTGACGGGCGCCAGGTGGTGTGCCATGCCTCTGCATGGGACTTCTACAACCGAAAAGATTTCAGGTTAAACTCCATCTTTTTTAATTGAACCTGGACCAGTTGGCATCGTGAAAATTACTTAAATTTGAAACTGAAAGATTATCGCTTGCTTGTTTCTCCAGGATAAAGCAGTGCACTGTTGTTACTATGGACGACCTGATCACGGTGCACCATGAGATGGGCCACGTCCAGTACTTCCTGCAGTACAAAGACCAGCCTGTGTCCTTCCGCGATGGAGCCAACCCTGGCTTCCACGAGGCTATTGGAGATGTACTAGCCCTGTCCGTGTCCACACCCAAACATCTGCAGAGCATCGGGCTCCTGGACAAAGTTGAGAACAATGCAGGTGAGTGGCCATGATGGCGAACACTATGAAATACTGCAGAAGTACCAGGTGTCATTTTGCTCATTAGTTTTTGACACTTCTGACTCTTCATGCAGAGAGTGATATCAACTTCCTCATGAGCATGGCGCTTGACAAGATTGCCTTCCTGCCTTTCGGCTACCTGATGGATCAGTGGAGGTGGAAGGTGTTTGACGGACGCATCCTACCATCTGAGTATAATAAAGAATGGTGGAACCTCAGGTAAAGTTCACCAGCAATTATACAAGTAGCAAGTGTAAAGTTTATCAATTATGTAATAAATTATTGTATTTGTAAATGATTTACTTTGGTAACTATTAGATTATGCTTTTATTTTCCATGGCAGAATGAAGTACCAGGGGCTGTGTCCACCTGTAACCCGCACTGAAGAAGACTTTGACCCAGGCGCAAAGTTCCACATCCCTGCTAACGTGCCCTACGTCAGGTATATTTCCCTAAATCTGCAGCAGAACAAATACAGTAATACAATGATCTATGGATAGATAAGATAATGAACTGTGGAACTAACTGTGCTCTTAGTCACATGGCTCAAAATAACCAATCGCCATTGCAAGCAAGTAGTTCTCTGCTGACACTGAAGCAAAGTTCTGACAGAACATGTTCTATGATCTTCAACCAGGTACTTCGTCAGCTTCATCATCCAGTTTCAGTTCCACAAAGCTCTGTGTGATGCTGCCAAGCATGTTGGGCCTCTGCATACCTGTGATATCTACCAATCAAAAGAAGCTGGGAAGCTGCTGGGGTTCGTACACATACACACACATACACACACACACACACACACACAAACACACATCCAAGTTTATCCATTTTTGACCACCTTTGGTAGAGGTTCATAAAAAATTACTGTTAATAGGGCTATTATGTCATGCATGTAAAAATATTATCAGCTCTTCCTGCAATTATAATATAAACTACACTGTAATAAACTATTTAAAATATGAACACAGAACTATCACATACTTTAATATACTAATATAATTATTCTAAATTATCAAACTCGAGCATAAATGATATATATGTGCTTTTGTGTAATATTTTTCTGACTTGACCACTGAGCACATGCATGTAGCACATGTAATTATCCCTGCTACATACTCTTGCTACTGATTCTTGTCTCCACTGACCTGCATTCTGGCTTGTATTGTTATTTGCAGTGATGTGATGAAGCTGGGCTTCAGTAAGCCCTGGCCTGAGGCAATGGCCATGATCACCGGCCAATCCAAAATGAGTGCCCAGCCACTCATGCAGTATTTCCAACCTCTCATTGAATGGCTGGAGAAAGAAAACAACAAGAACAACGATGTTCGTGGATGGCCCGAGTACGACTTCAAACCTTCAAGTATGTCCAACACACTCGTGCATTCACATGCTCGGCTACGTCAAAGAAACGCATGCATTTGCTGGAAATTTGTTTTAAATTAGATTTCCATTGTCAATGCCAAATCTTTTTGAACTATTTCCCAGAAAGAAAGGGGCCAATCTTTACACAGAGGAATTAATTATGTTTTTCTCATGCGGCAGCAGTTTACATTGAAATCAGTCTGCCTGCTGCTTTTGCTTCTCAACTGATGAGATCCTGTTAAAAGGATGTATTCAGATTACACTGATGAAATGATTAAGAGTGAAAGAGAGAGCAAGGAAGGGACAATGAGAAAAAAAGCAGTGGAAATGATATGAAAGAAGTAAAAAGTTTCTCAAAACATCAGACCTGCATTTTGAATATTATATGGCACTAGAACCAGAACAGAGACGTTGGGAGATGTTTTACTAAGGTTGTTTTGTAAGTGTCAGCACAAGCAACAGTTGTTAACCTGTCCCAATCACACCTGCACCACCTACCTGCAATAAGACCAACTGTCACAGTAGTTTAGAGATTTACACAAGTCAGTGTGCACCACCTGTTGATATGTAGAAGAATATCTCGTGGAACTAAGCAGGCAATACCTATTAAAACTCCACTTTTTTCTCCTCTTATTTTTTAAGGTTTTACATATGAAGTTATAAAGTGAAAAATCACTTTATAAGTGAGTGGCACTGGGTGTCCTCTGCACACTCACTCGGTTGTTAAAAAACACTAAAAATAGATCAAACATTTTATTTAATATCTAGCACTGTTCAGTTCTAATTGATTATGTTAGCTTACAAGCACCGGAAATGCTAACTCGTGAAACTATCTAGTGCGAGTTAGCATTTCCGGTGTACAAAAGAGGCTGAATTTACCGCTCCACCTTAAAGTGGCATAGCGACTGTGACTGGCGGTGTTCAGTTACTTTCAAGCTAATTCACGAACTGAAGATTTGAACAAATTATGCATACTCTTCTGTATACCGGAAATGCTATATCGTGCGCACGAGATAGTTAACTGGTACGCATGTCCCTTTAAAGGCTCTGTAAAAATCTGCAGCTTGATAAATGTGGATAAATTATAAAGCGATAAACAACTGAACCTGCATGTTTCTTATTCAGTTACAGTTACAGATCCAGCTGCAGACCAAGTGGACTTCTTGGGGCTGAGTGTGGACAGTGCAGCTGCAATCGCTGGTCAGTGGGTCCTCTTGGTCATCGGGGTGGTTCTCTTGTTGGCTACCATCCTTTTGGCCTACAAGTACAGGAAGTCAAAAAAGCCAGCAAAGTCTTTATCCACAATGGAGCTCAAGCAAAAATACTAGCTGTCAGTGACGGCTAAAGGGCTAAAGTAAGGCCTGACTTACTGTAGCTAGCACATTACCAACCTCAATGTGAACATCAGTGTTTTTGCGTACTGCCTACATCTAAACAAATTTGCTCTTCTTTTTAGTCTGCCTCCCGATCTAGTCTTGTATATTTATTGAATACTCTTAGACTCAATTTTTTTGTTTGTTTTTTTGCCTATGAAAAAGAACATTACCATTTTGTAATTTATTTGTAATATTTGAATGTTGAGGGAGGAAATGATTTAAAATGAATGTTTGTAAAGTCATTCATTGTGTAAACATTTTTAAATATTTGATTTTTTTTCCTTGTTGAATCCTCTGCATTTCTACAATAAAGACCTTAAATATATTTGCTGACTGTGTTCAGATAAATTATAACGGCAAAGGTTGTTAAAAACAATTTAATTACCACAAAACAGCACAGTACAAAAATGACACCACCACAGAAAACAGAGTTTGTGCATTGGTTTCAGCCCTTCCCTCTTTACTCACAGAGTCAATGGAGCCTCTGTGATGGCCACAGTCGCACAGCAGAGTACCTGTGGGCTCTCAGGTAACACGGACTACAGTGGTAACGCAACACTTAGTCCCATCAGAGACTGTTCATTGACTGTCTTCCCTCAGTCCAGTCTGTCTTCAGTGCTGCAGGTTGACCTCAATGGGGGCCACAATGGCTTGGAAACAATCCAAGTGTCAGCTTACCGTCATGTATAAAAAAACACAAAGCTCAGTGACAGTAAAAGAACAAAGGCCAACGACGTATGCATTCATTTCAACAGTCCATCTAACAGACCCTGTCAGTATGTACAACCTCTACATACCCATCTATGCTGGAGCTCAAAGTCCCCAGACAGACATAACATCACGTAACTCAATCCAGTGTTGTGACTCCCTGTATAAGATTTTTTAGGATATCTAGATATGTAATGTATTAGCCTAAGATGGTGTAATAAATAATAATCAAGTGTACCCCCATGGCTAATTCTACATACACACAAAAAGCTATTGCTTTTTAACTGGTTGCTGCTCGGATGACCTTAGCTGTGGAATTTAATTTAGGCAATTACAGTATGTCCACTGGGGCTATTAAATGTATTCTACACTATTTCCTTGAATTAACAATGTAATGGTTCTACACAGTCGGGAAAATTCAAAATCACTTTCTGCATTTGAAGTCAGTGCCACAATTATGACCACATCTGAGACTCTAGCCAATGTAAAGCTTGGACATTCAGATCAAGACACTGGATGCTGGTCAGTGTAGCTGAAGTGCAGTTTGAAAATGATCTCGAGAAAAATTAACGCTGGTTTTAAAATCACCAACCACTGACGGCAAAGTGACGTCTGGGGACAGAGCAGGAAGGACATAAACAATCAAAGAGAAAATCAACAGACTCATTCTCTTGATTAGAGAAGAAAGCAGACATGGTGGACCAGCAACTGTTTTCAGAGGACTCAGAAAGAAGAAAATGAAAATATACACGTAGACCCCAGGTTCAGTACATTACTACATAAACATAACATCACAAAAAAATTTACAATTTACTCTTGAATGCAAACCAGATTCCAATGTACAACACTGCATTCATCAAAAAATACTTAACAAATTACAATCTCTGAAACAAAGTGTTCAGTATATTGCACAGAAAAAGTTGAGGAAATCTGCTAAAAATAATAATAATTAAAAAAAAAAAGCTGAATCCACAGTTGGTCCATGCGCTGCAAACTCCATGTGGTTCCATCAAGCCCAGTGTTTTTTGTTTGGCCTGTCGTCAAACTAACAAGACAGTGAGTGGTTCAGGGCTCAGAGCAACGGCCTCAGTAGTAGAAATGCTGCATCTCTGTCCAGTTGGTGATCCAATACTTTTTCTGTGGCTCCTCAGGCTGAAATCCCAGATTGAACTGATAGCGCTCAGCCCTACGAATTTTCACCCCCTGGTGCTTTGGCATTATCCGGTAGTAGATGGCTCGCTTGAAGAATCCAAGCTAGTGAGAAAAGAGAGAGAAGGTGACATTAAAGATGGTGCGCTTCAACAGTAGGGGAGCTGGGATTACTGACAGATGGAGAGGAAGATTCAGGCTTTAGAGGCTGAGGAAAGTCAAGTTAGGTAACAGAGAAACCCACGATATCCAATCTTAGTAAGATGGGAAAAAAGTAAAGTAGCAAAGTCGACAGCAGTGTAATGCTCAGTATTATCCTGAAAGGGACGGAAAAGAAATATTAGTTGAAGCTGGACAGGAAGTGAAGTGGTAAGTTAAATCACACCCCAAGCTCAATACTGTATTGAACAGAACATCCATTTGAAGGGGTGTTTTTTTTTTACCCAAAGGCCCCAATGGTGTGTGCTGTTGGGAGACACATGGGTCCCTCAGTAGTCCTCAGTCAGCCTCTCTGTCTCAGAGGGCTGGATCTTCATCTCAGCCTTCTGGGCCTTGGCCTCATACATCTCCCTCCTGCTGGCCCGCTGGAAGAAGCCACACTGGGGGTGGAGGAGGAGATGGGTGCATGGTGCATAAAGGTCAAAGGTTAGACTTCATATGGAGGGTATAGATCAGTCAAAATAAATGGGTCAGCAGCTATCTCGTGAGCCAGGAAAGAAACACAGAGATATTCTGACCAAGGTGTCCAAGGGAGTGTGATCAGTGCTATCAGATTTGTAGTCTCACCTTCCACATTATAAGAATGATGATTCCCAGTAGGAGGATTCCCGCTACAGCTGCAGAGATAATGATCCAGAGGGGAAGCTCATAGGGCGTCTCCACTCCCTCCACTGGCTCTATTTCTACTGTGAACTACAAGAGGAGATAGAGAAAATCAAGCACAATCATCCTCATCATCATCATCATCCTCATCCTCATCATCATCATCATCATCATCATCATCTTCACATACCATGGTGGTCTGACTGTCCATCTTGATTGTTGGTTTGTCTGTAATGAGCTTCAGTGTGGCTTGTCCTCTGACTGTAATTCTCAGAGCATTGGTAT
>OOFC01040933.1:0-10883 GCA_900323345.1 Pseudochromis fuscus | reverse complement strand
CTTGTCTTGTCTTTACATAGTAAATTGGATTTGTTTATTTGTTTATGCTGTGTTTGTACTCCTGTATGTGTACAGTCACTTAGTTTGTCTCTGTTAGCTTGTTACACACTTAAGATGGTTTTATGGATGTTAAGATTCGGACACACACACACACACACACACACACACACACACACACACACACACACACACACACACACAAAACATTTTCAGAGATATTCCAGCTGTAGTGATGCTATAGACTGAACACTGTTGCCCTCCTGTGGTGAAATAGAAACACTGTCTTGTTAAAACATTCGCTCATTACAGCGGATAGGGATTTTCTGGGATTTCTGGTAATTTCTCGTAATCGTGTTTCTTAAGTAAAACTCCTGTAATGACAAAAAATCATCAAACCTGTTCTGTTCAGTAGTTTTAACAAATGGTAGCTAACAAGCAAACATAACTGTGTAGGCAAAAACATATCCTCCTTGGCTGAGATGAGTCATATCATAAGGTTGGAGAAGGTCAGAGCCCAGAAAACCCATGTTTGCCATGTTCTAGCCTCATATAACAGTGTTGGTCTGCAATAGCTGAAGCTGAGTGTTGTTGTGTGTTGCTGTGTGTGTGTCTGGTGAGCTGACCTCCAACATTGTGCTGTTCCACAACCGGGACTGGACATAAATCTCGGCCGAGTTCGTCATGTTGAGCAGTGGACAGGTAAATGTCACACACCTCGCCGTCCCCTTGGAGCATTCCTGCAAAGACACAACGAGAAATAAGCAAAACAAGAAGAAGTAACAGTTTATCTCTCATAACAGTGCAAGATGTTTGGTACAGTGGGAGATTCACTTGTGTAATATTCAGTACTGCAGCACATGTTGAGCAGTAGCGTGGCTCCAGGGATGACAGTGTGGTTTGTCAGCCTACTACTTTAGTCCAGACTGAAATATTTAATTACTATTGGATAGATTGCTATAGAATTTTCTACACTGAAATTGTGTCACAGTCCCCAGACGATGAATCCTCCTGACTTTTTTTGGGATTTGTGATGTTTTTTTGTGGGATTTGCACAATTATCTGCAGCCTGGCTGTTTACAGAAGCCATGCAAAACCAGAGAAAGTCAAAGTGAACTGAGGAAAACAGGTAAGTTTAAAAAAACCAGAGTAACAGCAAAAATAGATGTGTGTGTGTGTCCAGGGAGTGAACTTGTGGACCAACTGTAAAGTAAATGTAATACTTGATCCATCTCTTACCAGCAGGTAGGTCTCTTTGCGAGGACTGAGCAGTGTGATTGCTGCCTGTGGCTCAATAATATACGGCCGGGTCGGATCATCAGGATCGTCCACTACAACCTGCCGTTTAACACGCTTAGATCTGCTCTCCGACAGCTGGAAGACAACACAGAGAGAAGTAAAAAATGAAAGGAGGAGGCACAGGAGACAGAGACATGACATCAGAGGACTGGTTGTAATGACTGGTTTTGATAAAGACATTACCAGATTCTTCCCAGAATAGCATTTTCATTTCCACTGTCTATATGTAGGCCGGACGCATTATGATTTTCTATTTGGGGCTCTGTGAGGTTTGTATGTGGCGACAAAGATGTTTTTTTCCGAAATGTATTTTTGAACAGTGGTTTGGCATTGAAGCCATTTTCACACCACTTTTCTGCCACTGTCATTTACAGCTGTAAACTGTCAGTATGCGCTGACGTCAGGATGAATTACAACTCATGTAACAAGCCTGCGAACAGCACACGCTCACTCAACGCCAGTCAGGCTGAAGTAAATTTAGCCTTGCTTAATATCGACCCAGTTCAACAGAATTTCATCACCTGTGCTGTTGTAATTTTTTCTTTCTTGTCAAAATTAGACTGTGTAATGTCACAGTTGTGACAGTTTCTGTCTAACAAAGTTTCCTGGTGTTGAAAATGTTTGGGCCTGAACTGAAAAAAAAAGCTTACAGTTAGGTTAAGCAGGTTGACAACTTCTCCAGGAGGGTTACACTCCATTTCTGATTTCCCTTTAACAACGATCTTCGTCAGGTACAGCAGCCACTTGCCATTGGCTACTTCAAAGGGCCACTCAATCTCCACAGCTAGAGTCCCCATGTCTCCCAGCGGCTGTCCCCTCATGTTCACCTAGTGGTTAAAAGCAGCACAAAAAATAAAAAAGAACTTTAGCTGAAATCCAACTGATTGTTGTCAGAACTTGACTCTGACTCCCAAACAGTCTGGTTGAGCTTCCACCACAAACCAAAGCTCACATAACAATCCCTTCCCCACACAATATTAAACTTCTGAAGTACTGGCTTCAAAGGCAGGGCGGGGATGAAGGAAACGTGGGTGAGTAGCACACATACTGTAGATGCAATATACAATCCTGGAGGTCCAATAATATAGTCTCCGAGCGGTTTAGGTGACTCACGTTGAAGGTGAACTCCACCAGACTGCCCACGTCACTGGCGTTGACCATGGCGGACTCGCCCATCACTGTCCCACCAAATTTTGTTTGCACTAACGCTTTCTCTCTGGATGGGATGAGAGTTAGAAATGACTTTGATGCAGAAGATAATGTGATGTGATGATCCATCCACTCGTCGTGCAGTTTCTATGCACTTTACTGTATATGTGCAGTACATGATTGGATGTTAAATAATCAGACTCACATGGAGAAGGAAGGGAGAATGGTGTTTTCAACCAGCAGGGGCACAGACACAGGATAGAGGTCATCCTGATCACTACGACTGAAAAAAACAAACCTTGTTACATCATCGTGTTACAGCATAACTTTTAGTGATTATGTAGGAGTCCCAACAACATAACTAACATAATAATAAAACAGAAACAGCAACAAAATGCAGAGTCAAAACTGGGATAACTTGGTTCCAGTGTGGTGTTATAGATGCTATAATCCACAAACTACAACTTGCACCCAACAATATTAAAACCTTACGTTGCCAGAAGCAGCTGAGATTCAATCTCCTGTGTGTACAGGTTGATCCCTGATGTCTCCAAGATGAGCAGCAGAGACACCTAATGATGACAGCAAGCAAATGAGAAGTGTTGCAAACCAATCTGAGAGAAAGTCAAAATGAAGTCAGTGTGAGTGATTCAGACTCACCTTCTCATTGCCTTTAAGAGGATTCCCCAAATCGCAAAGGACTGTCGTCTCAAAAGTGCACTGTACATCGTGGTCCTAAACAAACAGTCAGCATATTAACATGGGAAATATTCAGCTTTATTATTGAAAGAGTCTGTGAACGGTGTCCTCTGTAAAACATTAAAAAGAACATTTGTCAAGAGGAAAAAATAAATGGACATTTTTCAGTCCTCTGCTGCCCCCTGGTGGACATACCGCAGATCTGACACCAGAGTATTTCAGTGCATCGGGGATGGTGACATTGAGCGTGGCCTGGTGGGCGTCCTCAGCCAGCCTGCCAGGTGAGGGGAAGTTGGTCACGTCCACCAACAGCCTTAGTATCTTCATGTTGCTGTTGAACTGGAGCACCTGGAACTTGTCCTTCCTGGAAACAAACAAATATTTAATTTACATACAGCTTACATCACAGACAGACAGTCGTTGGTCTGAAAAGGTTGTTTTGTGTCTCAGGTATAATAATTTCAACCATTTTACCTGGGGTAAGGTTTTTCTTTAGCATCAACAAACTGAGCAGCCATCTGCAGGTTACTGCTACATTTGTTGTCTGAACCACACTCCTGATGAAAGTTTACCTGATGGAAATATAGGACACAATATCACATTATACTTCACAGGAGGATGATGTAATGCTGTACATATGTTCTTCACTATGACACAGTACGTATTAATCAAACTGTGGTGCATGCATCGCTCTGTACCTCTTTTTCAATGACTTTCTGCTTCTGGCTCAGAACTGGGAAGGAGTCCAGGTTCTGCAGGGAGCGTCTGGATTTAGCTTTTTGTTCATGTAATGACATGTTGAGGGAAAAGACCACCGCTTCCAGTTTGTCCCTCACAGGCGCCTGTAAATTCAGGCACCAGTCACTCATCAAAAATAATAATAATGATACACCAAGACACACAGCCATCAATGCATGTATGTAGCAGATTTATGTTGAGACCTTACCACCACAAACAGTTTCAGATTATGACACTTGGATTTGGAAGAGGGCAGCGTCAGAAGGCCGGTGTATGTGTCATCATTGTTATCCAGGAAACGAACACGAGGGCTTCTTCTTCTCTTCATGTCGGCCTCGACTGTGTACTTCACCGCTTCACAGAGTAGACACATGCAGAAAACATTATTCACAGTATAAAGAAATCTGTAAATCAGTCTCCCCACAGGATGGTTTTCAAGTAGAAAACATTTGCATGGAAAAAAATAGTAATTTATGAAAAGAAAACAACTCACTGATATTTTTCTTGAAGTCTTTGTTTCCATTGCTCAGAGTGAAAGACATGCACAGAGTGGCTGTAATGCTGTGAAGTACAAAAAGACATCAAATAGGTAATGTAAACAGCTCATTAAGCCACTTTGAGAATGAGATCATCTGAAGTGACCTCTCACCAGGGTGTGTTTCCAGGACACTGATTAGGATCCACAATCTTGGGTTTGACAGTGAAGTTTTTAGTTAAGTGGACTACAGGTCGAGCTCTGAAAATAAACAATGTAAATAAAGGAATCAAGTTGTTGCCTTGTAATATAAAGGTTATGTTATCATACGAAACAATACATTTCCAGTTGAGACATACACTGAACAACATTATGAATAGTCACATAATATATCAACTTTGTATATTTACACTGGACGTAGGTTAATATGTTGTCTTTCATGATATTTTTATGAATTCCTCTTTAATTTTGACTTAATACTATTTTCTGAAACAGTTTAATTGAAACTGCCTTTGATATGTTTTCTTTGTTGAACTATTTTGTTTTTTTCTACCT
Source organism: Pseudochromis fuscus (assembly GCA_900323345.1). Lineage (NCBI taxonomy): Eukaryota > Metazoa > Chordata > Actinopteri > Pseudochromidae > Pseudochromis > Pseudochromis fuscus. Next base: position 5,971 of record OOFC01040933.1, on the reverse strand, counting down.
GAGCAGTGCAATGCGATCGTCCAGAGAGCCAACTAAGATGTCGGGGTAACTGTTGTCATCCATGTCCATGCCTCCGTTGATGGAGTAGCCGAAGGTGTGAAATCCATTTTTATCCACGGACTTGCCCTCAATCACCTGTAGAGGGCGTCAGTGACACATGGTTTTTCTCACAAAGTCTTTATCTCATTGCTTGAGACCAAGTATTTTCTGTCACAGAGTGTCAGATGTTACCTGACTAGGCTCCTTTGAAATTCCCTGTTTACTTCCTGTATATATGTAGACCCTCCCTGTGTCGTGGAAAGGTGCTCCCACTGCAAAGTCTGCAAGAGGAAAGTGAAACATCATGGGAAGGAAGAAGTACAATCTGTGTAGGGAACATGTTAGTCCTCTAGGTGGCAGCAGAGTTCATTTAAATTAGTGCGAAATGCTGGAGGATACATTGTTTCCTCACAGGCATTATCGCTTAGCAACAATGCCACTTTAGTACACAAACTGCCTTCTGTACACAAAGTATCGTTCACCCTTCTCAAACTCACATTCATCACGTGTAAGTGTGAAACAAATGTTGGGTTTAGAGACGTACCTTGGAATCCATCTTGGTTGACGTCACCGATGGCGGCCACTGCTAAGCCGAATGCAGAGGCGGGTGGACCCTTTAGCACCAGTGTGGAGATATTCTGGAAAGATCCATTCTCATTCATGAAGATGTACACTGCTCCTCCCTCATCCTTCATGCGGTCAAAGTAAAATGGAGCGCCCACGATCAGGTCGTTCCAACTGGAATAGGAGAGAGAAACACAAAAAAATAAATGTGTGTATTAGACGTAGATTACACAACCCTCATCTCTCTTCCATAAAACCGTACACTGGGTTCAATTCATGCACATAACTTCACCGTGATGTTATGACTTTATCTCAGCTGCTGAAAGGACAGGTTTTATCCTTTCAGTACATTAGTGTAATGCATTCTTCACATAACAGAGCAGATCACAGCCGCAGAGCATTTGAGCGTGAGACAGCTCAGGATACAGATACCATAACAGCCAATGCACTGACACGTGAGAAAAAAAGCAGCTTGTATTTGTAATGTGGCATTAGGTGGAAAGCAGGAGAATATTTCACAATTTTGGTTTATTTGAAGTAACTTTGATTCCCACTATGAGTTGTATGAAAAATAACACTATAAACAATAACTTTGAGAGTGTGGTGTGTGGAAACGCACTCGTCATTATTGAGGTCGGTGACTGCCAGGCTGTGTCCAAAGTATGAGCCCACTTGCTCCCCGGGGATGATCTGCACCAGCTTCATTCCAGGGTCTTTTTCAGTCTTTACCCCAAACACCACAGAGCCTTTTGACTTATCTCTGGGAGCCCCTGTCACCAGTGTGTAGTCGTCACGGCTCAGCAGCTTCTGTGCTTCAACGACTGAATAACCTGAGGAAGAAAGCACAGTTAAATCTAATCTTTGTAAAAGCAATATAAACTGTTTTGAAAGTCATGGATAAAATTAGATTTAGTGTGTTACATATAAAAAAAAAAAAAAATCAGGTTCATCTCATTGTAATGTAAGTTTCCTGTTTATTATTTTAAATGTAGCCAAAATGACCAAATATTTACCCATGTAACTGTGTCGTCTTTTCAGCTGTCCAAAGTCTTTCTCATTAGATTCCCATGGATTGGCTGGATCTGGGTCTCTCCACACTACATGAACGTTTCCTTCATAACAAAGCAGAATCAGACAACAATGTCAAAATCTACATCTTTCACAATGAACATCTTCTCAGACAGAGAATAATCCTAGTGTTGAGCACAAGTACAATTTCAGACTCGAAAATCCTCGTCAGTGAAACCCAGCTATTATTTCAGAATTAAGTGACAAAACACAGTTTATCTTCTTGTAACTCATCAGTTCCCACCTTGCCACAAGTAGCTGCCTGTAGCGCCAACGTAGATATCAGAGTCTGTGATACCAGCTGAGATCCCCATGTTGCACATTCCCTCATACTCCATGTCTTGGTTAGGGTTGCAGAACTCAGGGAAGGAACTCTGCCAGAAGTCGCTGGGGTCAAAGGTCAGGTCGTTGCTCCTTACGTAACACTGCCCGACCATCCGCCGCTGCTCCTCCGAGTTGCCTTTCAAAATCCTCACGTAGCGATGCCCACATGCCTGGAAGCCAGAGAGGAGGGCACATCTCAGAAACTGTGGACTGTGCATGCGCAGAAACCTTGAAATGAAGTCAGCGCTAATATTTGAACCAAACTGCACAAGGAGGGATGACAAACAGGCTCGAGGAAGAGAAAAGATGCTGAAGAAGTCGTGTCAGATGCTTGGTCCAGTGTAATATAAGTTAAGTACCGTATTTTTCGGACTATAAGGCGCACTTAAAATCCTTTAATTTTCTGAAAAATCAACAGTGCGCCTTATAATCAGGTGCGCCTTATGGTCCGAAAAATACGGTAATATCAATACTTTCAAAAATAAAGGAAATAATTAATCAAGACTTAAAATCCAGGGCCAAAAAATATAACTTCTTATCACTCCATGCTCTGTGTTGTTGAGTACATAATAAGTCACAGGAAGCAGTGACCAATAAAATGAAACATAGTATCATCTTACCAGCACGCGTCCCGCTGGTTGACCCCTCTGACTGGCCACCGTCACACCCAACCACATGCCCTCCACCATCTCGGTCGGACTTGCTGTGGATGCATCAAAACAGTTGGGTTTTGGTGTTTAAGGGAAGGTTTTAACTTGTTTGCAGGATGACTCATAGATAAAGTTTTATTTCATAGTTTTGGTCGTTTATTTAGAGATTACACAGTTTAAATGCCAAAATTTCAGACCAGATTTCTACTGCTAATCATATACCAACCAAGCCAACCTAGTTTACAGGACAAAGTCAGCCATGTTAAACCATTAACTATATTAAAAGACACAATCAGCATGATTATGGTGATCATAGCCACAGGGAAATCAACCCAAACAGTGAAGCTTCACTCAGCCTGAATCATGTCCTGACAAATATTAACCACAAAAATGTGCTGTGACTAACCTCAACATTAAATGTGATGCAGAATCCTTTTATTATGGTTCTTACTTGTAGCCTTCAGGGGCTGGATAAAGGGGGTCTGTGTCTATCAGTTAATAACCATCAATTAAGGAAGGATGCACTTTCAGAGGTTTTGTTTCCTGCAGCTCAGTGTGTAGGTTCAGCAAAAGATCCCGAGCTGTACCGAGGGACCGGCTGAGACTGTCTGACACACCAGCTCTGTCCTTACTCTAAAAAGAGGAAGCTGGCTGATTATCATTTGCAAGTTATTGTTTTCACTTCCTAACTTCACAAACGAGGAAATCCTCTTCAGCACCTGTATGTGTTTCAGGGAAACAACTTTTTTTTTTTACACACAGGTCAATTTACTCATCATGGGGAGCACAAGTCAGTGTTAGAGTACAGTTGTGTAATACCTCCATGGCTGGTAAAATAAACCCTGATGCTATATCTGTTGACTTGGGTTTGATACACATCTCTTATCTTGTTTATTTAAGAATGGTCCCTGAAAGATCCTAATTAGTTTGATGACTTTAGACTTTTTCCTCATATTTTGCACTTTGAATGAAAATGTCAACCACAATAAGACAGATCACCATAAAATCTGATGCCCACATTCAGATCCCCTCAGAATCACACTGTGCCTGTGTAGAGCACCCTTAGACTGTATAGAGAAATGGTAAATACATTTATATAGCGCTTTTTTGACCTTAGCTAGGCCCCAAATCGCTTTACAAGGCAACTCATTCACCCATTCACACAGACACTCACTCACTAATGGCTACCAAGCTGCCATGCAAGGTGCTAGCCACCACTGGGAACCTAGGGTTCAGTGTCTTGCCCAAGGACACGTTGACATGTGGACAGGAAGAGCTGGGGATCAAACCCACAACCTTATGATTCATAGGCGACCCGCTCTACCAGCTGAGCCACAGCTGCCCTGGACAAAAATAACCAAAATAAAATAAGTGTGGAAGTGCAAAAAAAGCTACTGATGGCCACTAGATGCTTCCTCCAATAAACTCCAATGAGGCCCCAATTGACTTCAATTCAGAAATGGTCACTTTCAATCATAAAATACTCCGTACTGTCTGTACTATTTTTTCCATAAGTCCTTCTAATGTCATTAATTATAGTCAACTCTTCTTTTATAGTGATCTGATGGTGCATCTGAATATAATTTCATAATTAAGTAGATATTAGGCTTCAATAAAAGGACTGTTTTGGGACGTGGTTAGTTTGATCAACAGGTCTGGTGTCAAGGGTCAGACCCGCCTCTTCACTACTCCCTTCATATCCAAATATGGTCACTTTTGGCTCCAAACAACCAACATGGTGACGTTCAAATGTCAAACTCCTGGCTTCAAAATGTGAGTCTACAAACTAATGTGTGATGTCACGTTAGCTTCAGGCTATTATACCACCACAGTGCTGCTAGCATAGTCCTTTTAATCTTAAATCAGTACCTGGGCTCATGCAGATAATACTGCATTCAAATATCAAAACAACTGATGACATCAAAGAGCTCTGCATCAAGCTTACTTGTGGTGACCAGGTCCATCCTGGAGCAGTCAGTAGGGTCTGTGCTGATGGGACAGGAATACACAGCACCTGTTTCATTGACATTTGGTAGGTTCAATGCTTTCTCTTTGGGTGCTCCTGCGAGAAGCCTAGACGCACACAAACAGACAGAAAGAGAAGCAGAGACACAAACCAAATATTAGATCATATCAGAGCTGTGTCAACACAAAGCAAAGACAGTAGCAGCAGCGTCACACAGGATTTAACAGATAATCCTTCAAGTCTAAACACAAATAATGTATCAAGCAGCTGGTACATTTGAACATCTATCTACACAGTAGTTAACAGTGGCACAGTTTTCTACGAACAGGATGACACCTGAGACATTTCATTCAGGTCCAACCCCACACAAAGGGTTGAGCCAGTTCACGTGAAAAGAAAGAGTGAAGCAGTCAGACCATGACCCGTGACAAGTCTGGGCACCACACATACACACAAAGACTGACATACAAACTGGCTTCTCCGTGATGGTGCTGATCTTTCTGTCCACTCCCTACATCAGCACCTTTAAACACACCACACAACTTTGAAGTAGAGGGATTAACCCACTCTGCGGCTTTGTACTGGAGCACACTGTTTACCGTCAGCACAAGATTTATTAGCTCCACTTTGTAGGTGGAAGGTGCGGACAGCCTTGTTTACAGTGTGACGGACATATGACCTGCTGCAGTGTGTCCGGAAACACAAGCACGTAGTGGTGTAGTTATAGACGCATTACTTTCATTCAATCCTTATGAAAACATTCACCCATTGGAAGTTCAATGCTGGCACTGAGTTAACACCATTGTTATTAGCTGGGGTGAATAACAGGAAGTGCAAAATGGTGAGTCAAGCTGGGCGTATTAATTGCAACTATAAGGCAGCTACTTCTCTTGCGCACTGATAAGTTTGAATAAACAAAGATAATGGGTGCAGGCTAGATACTGCACCTTTACAGTGAGGTCATTGTGCCCTCAAATCAAAATATCTCTCATGAGCCAACCTGACATTTTTCAAGCGTGGGGATCGTTTTGGGCGGCACGGTGATGCAGTGGTTAGCACCTCCGCCTCACAGCAAGAAGGTTTGGGGTTCGAATCTCGACTCGGGCCTTTCTGTGTGGAGTCTGCATGTCCTTCCTGTGCATGGTGGGTTTTCTCCGGGTACTCCGGCTTCCTCCCACAGTCCAAAGACATGCTGGTTAGGTGAATTGATTGCTCTAAATTGACCATAGGTGTGAGTGGGAGTGTGAATGGTTGTTTGTCTATGTGTTAGCCCTGCGATAGGCTGGCAACCTGTCCAGGGTGTACCCCGCCTCCTGCCCGATGACAGCTGGGATAGGCTCCAGCCAACCCCTGTGACCCA
>OOFC01040928.1:0-19201 GCA_900323345.1 Pseudochromis fuscus | reverse complement strand
CCGGGCTGATGTCATGATGGTGTGGTACCTGAGCGGCTCGCATACGGCCACATATCTGTGAAATAATGAGAGAATTCATAGTATTTGACTATTCCCTGAAATTAAATCATATGTTTTCAATAGAAAAAAAATTCTGAGACAAAACTAGTAAATTTCTGGGATACAATTCTGAATTTCCAAGATTAACTTCATAGATAATTGATTAAAATATTGTTTTGTGGAATTAAGCCTAACAGGAAAAAAGTAAAATTTCAGAAATGAAGGTTGTATGTTTGAGGGAAACATCACAAATTCACAAGAAAAAGGGTGACTGTTTTCTGTAATTATAACAACGTCTGTGAAAAATATCTCAATCAAATTTTCTGGAGGTAAACATATTACTTTAATATCTGAGTTTTTATGTTTACAGTTGTGCTCATAAGTTTATATACCCTGGCAGAATTTGCATTTTTTCTGGCAATTTTTTCACTCATGGTTAGTGGTTGGATGAAGCCATTTATTGTCAAACAACTGCGTACTCTTTTTGAATCACAATGACAGCCGAAACTACCCAAATGACCCTGATCAAAATGGCCAAAAAAATTGCAAATTCTGCCAGGGTATGTAAACTTATGAGCATAACTGTATCTTTTCATCAATGACTTCATAATATGAGAGATTCTCAAAATTTTCTTCCTGTAAATTTCCAACTTTAAAAAAAAATTCTACAAAAGGCCAAACTCTTCCCAAATTAAGAAATTCTTTGAAACCTGAGGCGTGAACAGGCCAAACTTTGTTGATGAAAACATTTCAAACTCCAGAAACATTGACAACAGTTACCTGTCGTAGGCCATTGCACCCAGAATTGTCTGCGCCGCGAAGCCGTACGTGTGCACCGAGAACCCCTGGGCGATGGCTGCTCCATAGGCGATCCTCTTGTGCTCCAACAAGAAGTGCATCATGAGGCGAGGCAGCACCGCCGTAGCCCCGAGCAGATCGCAGACAGCCAGGTTGCAGACCATCACGAACATGGGTCTGTGCAGGTTCCGGTCCAGTATGATGATGCACAGCACCACGCCATTACCCAGTAGCACCACCACGTAAGTGAGCAGAGTGAGGATGAACAGGACGGGGCCCAAACCTGGCAGCACCTGGAAACCTTCCAGTTCAAACACGATGGGCGGCTTGAGAGGAGTTGTCAGGTTTTCCATCCAACGTCTGTAAAACATCTGAACAGGAAACTCTGGATAATTCAGATTTGTCTGAAAGTCACACTGTTGGTGAAAGAACAGCTGAAGAGTGATTCAGAGTCTCAATCAGTGTCTGATGATTCTTAAAGTTTGTTTTAAATCTGTCACCTCCCATCAGAGCATCAGCATCACTCTGACCTGCTGAGGAGAGTTTGTTGTGTCTTTTAAGGATTTAGCTTCACGGTAACTGTAGCCCCACCTTTAATGTCAAACAAAAGTTATTAACAAAGTTAAACACTGATGTCATTGTAGCACAGGTAAAAACAAAAGGCTTTAATGACAAACAAAGTTATTAAAGTTGTTGTCACTTCAGTTGAACAAAAAGCAAAAGCTGTTTCACCTCTTTTGCTTCTTATAATAACGACTAATAGTTCAGATACTTCTTTATTTCTTTATCTTCATCATTTTGTGTTCAAAAGGTGTTTCACACACATTTTAATAAGAGTCACCCACAATCTTCTCAGTGGTTATACAGCATTTAGAAAAGCTATATTCCTGTTCTGGTTAACCCAGCTGCTGAGCTTTGCTCCTGTATATTACCACTGTAAAAACATATCATAATATATTTCCTCAATTTAAGATCATCAGTCAGATAATAGTCGAACGTCACATTGTCCAGAGCATTAATCAATAAGAACAAATCCAAGGCTGGGAAAACCCAGGTTGAAATGATGAACCCAAGTTGTGATAACTTCCTGGTTTCCATCAGATAATGAACATGTCAATTCAACATGATGTGACTGGATCAGTTCAACAATATACAGAGGCCTCACACTGAGGCTCAGATCGAGGCCCAGAGAAGTTATCCAAGAAAAACAATTGCGAAAAAAAACAACAACTACTTAGCATAATTATACAAGATATCTGTAAATTAACAAACACATCTGTGTAAGATTACACAACTAGTGTTTCATTTTATAGTTACCTGTCCTCCACTGTATCAAACTACAAATATCTTTATATTATTAAACATTAACTACACATCACAAGTAAATATAAAGTATATATTTCTGAATGTATTGCAAGATTCTTTTTATGTGAAACAAACCAAAATATTCCCTTTAAAACATTTAATGGATATTTACAATGAGAGGTTTTTCATATAATTTTTGAAATTTTATTTGTATTTGAATGTCAGAGTCAATCTGTGATCATTTCTTTATCCAGTGTACTGTCCATTAAAACTATTTTCAAAAGTTTTTGATCGCTGTTGATCAGAGTATAGTTTGTTGTTGAGGTTTGTTGTGTGTCTGTGGCGGTGCTTCATCAGCACCTCCTGCAATCACTGATAAACATCTGTATCTGCCCCAGAGGACTAATTACCATCAGAAACTGTTTGTAAGTGTTTTGTGCGCCGGCAGCTCGCAGTGGATGTTGTTAATGAACCTTTTCACCGTGATGAAACTGGACGACCACAAGGGGACAGCGTTCTCCCCTGAGCTCCCAGCGAAGTTTTCATGACAAAGTTTGATCCGTGAAAACTCGACAATGACAAGAAACAGATATAGTATCCTGTGTCAGAGGTAGGACTTTATGTCTAGTTTTCTCTGTTTGATCAGTTTAATTTGTCAGACTTCAGTACACAGTGTTGACACTTCAAAAGTGACTGCTGCTAATAGGAAGTCAGTGCTTTTTAAAATGAAAGCCACTACTAGCGTTTAAATGGGAAAAAAAAAACATCATTTATCATCTATACGTTTATTATTAAAAACCTGTAGGTAAACCATATTTAATGCTTTTACCTCTCTTTTTTTCTCAGGCCTGTATTTGGGGTTTTGATTTTTTGTTCATATCAGCCACGACCTCGAACATTATTCGAGACCTGACCTCTTTGATAGAGGCTCAGATAAAGGCCTCGGATAGAGGCTCAAATACCCATTTTCCACCAAACAAGAACCTGTGCTAGTTCCGTGCTGGTGCTAGAGCTGGTGGTTAGTTGGTTCAGAACCCGTTCCTCCTAGGAACCGGTTTGCTTTTAAATTGGCAAGGAGCCAAGTCGGGGCCATGTCATTGTTCACTGTAAAAGATCAGTACGTCACTGCATTCCCCAACAACCAGCCACTAGCAAGCTAGCTGCTGTTAACGAACTATTGTTACCCTGTTACTATCAGTCCATGAATTATTTTTTTTTTCAGCGGATATTCTAGTTACAACATGATTGAGCTAGCAAAGCAGTTTTGCATCGCTACGTGTGGTATTTATTCAGTTTTGGGAAATCACAATGTCGTTCCTGATCGCAAATGACAGCCAAGCGCCCCCTTGAATGTAATAAGGCTTAAATCAAGGAGCTCATTGTGTGCATACAAGTGCTGTTCCTGGTTTTGCGAGTTTACATTGAGATCCAGAGCCAAAACATCCAACTGTTAGTGGCTACCCTATTTTCACTACTCTACTGTTCTCTTATCGCTAGCAGTGTTTCCACCACCGCTCCCCCAGCTCCTGGTGTAGTTGCTGTTTAGTTGGTGCTGAGCTCTGGCCCAGCAAGGAAGTGCCTGCTTAGCATCAGTTTTAGCAGCTGGAGCCGGTGCTCACGGCGGTAGAAACACAACAAACTGGTACTAAGTCAGGCACCAGCTCGGAACTAGCACCGGTTCTTGGTTGGTGGAAAAGGGGTAAGAGAGGCTCAGATAGAGGCTCAGATACAGGCTCAAATAGAGGCCTCGGATAGAGGCTCAGATAGAGGCCTGGATACAGGCCCATGCTTGTGCCGTGATGTTGAGCTAAATTTTGCTAGATTTCTGATATGAGAAAATGAAAGTGTTTGTTCAGGATTCACAGTTTGGTTCCTTCTGCTGAACAAGTACAACAGTTAATATTTAAGGAACATTTACTCAGCTCCTGCTATTGCTGAGCATCTTGAAAGCCTCAGAGCTCCCAGGTGTCTCAGTGACCAACAGGTTAGTAGAATTAAATGCAGTGAGACGTTCAGGGACCGACTGACACAGAGATGTTCTCCCTCTGGAGCGACTGACCTTTTCTCTGGACCTTCTCCTTTTGTTATGTACGTCTGTTTTAATACTTCCACTTTTCTCTGAACTTTCTGCTGAGTCTTGAATTCAGCAGAGACATGAGAGAGACATGTTGTGTGACCACATAAGAAATCAGTCAACAGTGTTTACATCTAATTATGCTCAGCAGTCAAAGAAAGGTAGTTTGCAAAGTTATCCAGGAAAACTTTTATGTTTGTACAATACACCATACCTGTACATTAATAAACAAATCTGTGGAAAATGACAGAACCGGTGCTTTCTTTGATGGCTAACTTTCACCAGCTGCATCAAAAGGCTAATATAATTATATTATTAAACTTGAATTACATGTTATAAATGAATGAATAATATTACTTTGAATACTTCAAATGTATTTTTAACAATCTTCTCAGGTGAAACAAACCAAATGTCTCCTTTTTAAAACATGGAAAGTTTCTGGATATTCACAGTGACAGGTTTTTCCAGATTATTTTACATTACTTTTGTAATTTTATAAGTGTTTTCCTGTATTAAAAAAAAGAAAATACAGAAAAAACTTTTTACAGTCTACTTCTTATCACAATTTTATTTTTCAAGTCTGTTGATCAGAGTATAGTTGTTGTTGAGATCCCCAGAGCTACATTAGTGCCACGTGTAATCACTGATAAACATCTATTACTGTCCCAGAGGACTAATTACCAGAAACTGTTGTAAGTGTTTTGTTTGGCAGCAGCTCACAGTGGACCATGTTAATGATGAAACTGGACCACCACCAGGGGGCGACAGGCTCCCCTGAGCTCCCAACATGCAACAGTTTAAACTTTACTGCTCTCAGCAAAGTTTCACCAGGGAGAACTCAAAACAGAGAGACGAAAACTAAACAAAAAGAAACAAAACAGCTGTAAATACACACTAAACCAACACAAATACTGCCCAGTAACGGTGGTTATGTAAACTGCTGCAAAATAAATCGCCCTTCAGGGGATAAATAAAAAAGTTGAGTTGAGTTGTAATTTTTTCCAGAGTTTTTTGCTGTTTCAGTTCAAATTAAAAGTGCCCCAGTCAAAGACACAGACACAAGAGAAGCTGTCCTAATGTTAGGTTTTCTGGTGTTTTGATACCCAGCTCTGAGATTTCACTCAGTTTTGTTCAAGGTGTTTGATCATTTATCATTTATCAGAACTGCAGAAGGTTCTATCTCTATCTGCGCCTCTGTTTAAGGCCCGCTTACATCAGAGGCAGGACTTTATTTCAAATTTCCACCGTCTGGTCATTTTATTTTTTTGTCATATTTCAGTACAAAGCTTCATTGGGATCAGAACCTTGAAATTTACTGCTTTTCATACATATGCTACACTTCCTGTTTCAAAATAAAAGCCCTCTTGTGTTGCTTCTATTCTCTATCTGAGATCTAAAAACTAGTTCAGAACCAGTACAAAACCTTCTAGAAAACCAGTCTGAGAACCCCAACAGTGTGTGTGTGTGTGTGTGTGTGTGTGTGTGTGTGTGTGTGTGTGTGACATGCAAAGATACAGGTGTGTTATTGTGAAGATGTGCCGTACCTGTCGGACAGAGCACAGAGATAGTGGTCCACTCACAGTGACTGATACAGGACAACAGTACGATACTTTTCCAGAACAACATGTTGAAAACAGAAGAATTATATTGTTGAACTGACTCAGATACAATATGGTGATCTGACATGTTCATTATCTGACAGGAACCAGGAGGTTATCACCACCTCTGGTAGTGCTGGTACTAACATGGTTGTACCTGGAACATTGGAAATACTGTATAATCTTTGAGTGGCTTTTGAATGGTGCTTGTTGAAATACTTATATGTTTTGTAAAATGTGTAAAACACATTTTAAACACAAAATAACTTGCAGCATAACAGCATTGAATGGCTGTGTTGAATATTTGAGATGCTGGATGGTAATGTTTTAGTTCTTTGGCTCCATCTGCAGCTCACTGTTCACTGCTGCACTGAACAAACATGCATGAACAAGAACACAGTGAAAACACTTTTTAGCTTATATTTCTGACAATGCCCTGTATTAATATTACTGTAGCGATCGCTGATATGGTCACTCTGATTGGACTGTTGTGGTTTGTTGCAAGGGCTCTTGGGTATGTTAAATGTTGCTGTTTTTCAGGGTTATATTCATGGTGTGTGGTGTGGGTGTCATAACTACATGGAAGAGTTCCTGTGATGTGTTATAATATGTGTTACAATAATGTGGGTGAGTGTACAATAACATGAGTGTAGTAGTTAGTGTGTTAGATGAATCCCAGCCACTGTGTGTGTGAGTGTGTTGTGTTGAAGACATATTAAAGGCACTACTTGAGGTTGTGCGGCGTATGAGACACGTGGACCATAAAACCTAAACTCTGTGGCTTCCTGTGAATTCTTCCCTGTGTGTTTGTCACATTATTATATTTTCATTAGTCATTAAAGAAAACTTCCTGTAAAACCTGCAGAGTGACTTTAGTCTCCCCCTTCTGGCAGATGGTAATTACACAGCTACTGTCTGAACTATGCTAGTGATGTATGCTAAAAGAAATATTTTAAAAGCTCTGAGTTGTGACATGTTTATGAACAGAAACAATGGAAGTTTATTGTTTGGTTCATGGAAGTTATTATATTAAACTTGTAACTTGTTCCAACAGCCTCGTCTTCACCTACTGTGTTAACATTTCTTACATTACCTTAGCTGCTTGTTAGCATGCTATACTGTTAGCTTTGGCACATGGTACAGATATACAGATGGTAATGTTATATTAGCTAACGTGTTTGAATAACCAGGAGTCTTGCAGTTTATGTTGTTGTTACCTAGCAGCAGATTTCTCATTGATTACAACAGATGCTACCACTTGAACACTGAGCATTTCCCTTTGCACGACTTCCCTGTGTCATAATCATCATTTTTGGTTAATGACTCAATGCTAGCACTGCATTGTTGCAATGCTAGCTAGCTTGCTATTGCTACAAAACACTGTTTGTCCTGCAAAGTTCCAAACTGCTGCTGAGATGTATTCACAAGCACAGTAAGTACCTACATCACTTAGCTCGCTAGAGTCAACACTGCCTCAGTGACTTCTAGACGCCTACAGTGATGCTAATGTTAGATAATATGTCTTGAACAGCCAAGAGTCTTTTGGCATTCACATTGCTGCTGCCTGTGTTCTCATTGCTTACAGCCGATGATACCACCTGTCGTATCTAAAGCAGTAATCACAAACTCAGGAAGAAGGTTGCCAATGAGACAAGCTTCTTTTTTGTTAGCTTGTTTTTTCAAAAGTACAAAATAAAGAAAGCTAGCTTGCTAGGCTCACATAACACTGCTAACACTGGATACATAACAAAGATCAAAGTTGTTTTCATAAGAAAAGTTTAATGTATTTTAATGACTTCAACAGTGTGAACAGTCATGTGAATGTAACACCACACAAACAGGAAGTACAGGTCGTTACACTCAAAAATTTGGCATCTTGTGTTTTTACATTGTGAAGATTACAAACACTGCAAAAAAAATGTTGTTTTTTTTACATGGATTCAGGCATATAAAGTTTCACTTCAATCATACATTTTTTAAATTTATGGTGAGAGGACAAACTGAGCCTATATAGTTCAATTCTTAAACAGACATCATATCAAATTTTAAGCAGTTTCATTCAACTCAAGGCAAAAAGGTTAATTCAGTTTATTTGCAAGAGGAATCGCCAGTAACATCGTGAGATTATCACACTTTCAGCATCACAAGTGTTTTTCAAATCTATGTGCAGAAGTGGTGAATGTCTCATTCATGCAGTTGGTTTAAAAAAAAATGTAAAGGTGACAGAAAAACTGGAGGATTGTTGTCTCAAAACATCATCACTCTGTGGCAACAATCTGCTGCTATGTTGAAGATTCCAACCTGTTTTCTTTTTTTTAATGGAGTTGTAATTAGATGAAGACAATTTAATCTAAGTCGATGTATTAAAGTTTAGGATGAAAATACTTCAATTTATTGTTACATAAAACATAAACTAATGAACTGAAAAAAACAATCAGTTGACATTATTCAGTATCTGCAGTCTTAAATCCTGCCGGCATTTTTAAGGTGTCAAAAAAGATCATTCTAAAAACACATACAGATAATACATATATTAAAAAAAGTTTGCGTAAAACGTAAAAATCTGAAAATGTGGTCAGCTTCACATCAGCTCAGAAAAACTCTTTTTACGTTTTTGATCGTCACAAACAGATGGAAGCTGCAGAGTAAAATTAGTTCGTTTTTTGTGGTAACATTTAATGATGGTGTTTAAAAATCAGTTTTTCCTTTTAACAAGTGAAAGTGTCATGTCTAATGACGTGCTCATTCAAGTTTTTAATTTTCTTTAAATAAATTACATTCTGTCTCCAGCTGCATGAAACTTTTTTGTTGTTGTTGTTGTTGTTGGTGGCGACCAATTCGGTGGTAAAATTGAGCCAAATATGTCCAGCTGTTAGGCAGGTAAGTAAGATATCAGCCTCTATTTGAGGCTGGCTTGAATCAGAGGCAGGACTTTATTTCTAATTTCCTTTTGATTAGTTCAGTTAATCAGATTTCATAACGAGAGTCTGACACTTCAAAAGTTACTGTTTTTACAACCATTTTGAGACCACTTCAAGTGCCAAGTGTTTGCAGACACACTGTTTAATTCATTTCCTGTTTTATTAGGATTTCAAACTTTGTTCATATCGACCACACCGTCAATTTTCGTCGTTTTTTTCAACCAAACTTTTAATTGGCTACTGGTTTTCATTTGAGGAAATATGGTAACTATTTAAAACCTTCACTGTCCACTGGCTTCAGGAAAACTGATTTCATGTTTAATGGAACTTTAAACAAACTGACTCGATGGCGTCCCCCTCACATGTGGTTCTTCTGAGTTTCATCAGATAGCCTTCCCCAGAATGAGGATGCTCATGATGAAGACCATGATGAAGAAGAGCCACATGAAGAAGCGATCCATCACCTTGGCGACCTTCCTCCACTCGCCAATGCGCAGCTGCGCCGCCCGCTGGTCCTGGTACGAGTTGGCAATGTACTCAACGTTCTTGCGCAGCCCATGGTGTTGGCACACGCATTGGGCTTTCACCAGGATCTCCTTCCTGTTCATGCTGGCTCCGCCTCCTCCTTCACCTTTCTTTTCCTCCACATACTCCCCTCCTCCTCCTCCTGACTCCTCCCCTCGCTCGTCACGCCCTCCAACAGCTCCTTTTTCCTCCGAGTGGTTGATGGTGACGAACAGATCCTCCTTCCACTCCGTCTGGTTGGTCAGATCCTGCTCCACCTTCAGAGATTCTGCCTCCCCGTCCTCCACCACCCGCCCTCCCCACGCCTGCCCGTTCATATCCCAGTTGGTTCCTTTGGTGCTGCCCCCATTGGCCGAGGGGGCGTCTGACTCCTCCTGCGACAGCGGTTGTTTCCTGGACGATGTCACCCCGAGGCAGTTGTCACCAACCTCGTAGACGAAGCAGATGCGGGCGAGGTAGTTGAGGATGAAGCGTTCGGCCCATGCGGGGACGGGACGAGCCTCCGAGCCGCAGTGATGTATGTTCATGATGAAGATGGTGAGCGCCGTTGACGCAGTGACCATCGTCATGGTGGCAATGTAGTACTTTCCTGTTGGGAAAAACACATGAAAATAAAAATTAAATGTTTAAACCTACAGGTCAAATAAGCTGTGGAGTGATGCTTTTACACTTTTACAACTCTGCAGTGATGGTGTTTCACCTCTGAAGACTCTTAAGGTAAAATTTAACCAATTGTCAGAGATCTCCAGACTAATGTATCACTGATCGTTAGTGCTCTCTTCTCTTCATCATCAGTAATCTGACGCCAACCTCATGTGGCGACTCCAGGCTTTGACACCACAGCGACTACATCAATCTCTCATAGACAGACTATTGGAGCCTCTAGTGGACATTAGAGGAACTGCAGATTGTTGTACTTTGACAGCTGCGTTCTCACAGTTTTAACCACTCAAGTGCCAGATGTTTATATCCTGCTCTCAGCCTCAGCCTTTTAATAATTATCGATCTGAAGCCGCAGACAAGAACAGAGCAATAATTACAACCCAGTGAGTTGTGGTGTGTTGACTTCCTGTTTTACCACTCTGATAAAACCACTTTTTATCGATCTTTGTGGAGCTGAACTTTCAGAGACATGTTTGTTTTATCACTACAAAATTCAGCCCTTTGTTTTATCTTAATGTGACATTTACATCAACTTGTTTTAATCTTGATTATGTACTTTATACAGAATATTTGCCAGCTGCAGTCTACACAGTATTTACCACAGTAAAACACTCCAGGGAGAAAATTTATCGTAAACATGCTGATGGTCCTGTTTGGTTTAATGTGTACTATTATAAAGCTGTCTTCCTTTAAACAGCTGCACTGGGTACTCTGTATTGAACAAACTGCTGTTGGCAACTTTGAAACTCAAAGCACTACGCACTGATCATCGATCCCTGAGCTCTCATTGGTGTATTTTAAATCAGCTGTGACTGGCTTCATTGACCTGCTGCCTCGTGTTCATCACAGCAGGTTTACTGCCGACTGTAAAATGATGAAAGTAAAATCCTTCTGTCTCGATTTTATTTGCTGCTTACAAAGACAACACAACGACAAACCTGCTGACTCTGCATATTTCCCGTCCTGCTCATTGTTTACCACCACCTAAGCATGTTGCACTCATGATATTTCAGTTTCTACACCAAAGAGAAACAATAATTTATTCATTCTTAAACACAATGTGATACATCTCTGATCTGTTATGTTGTGTGCACACAAATGTGACGCGAATTACTCACACAAATATAGCGGCTGGATTGATTTTGGAGATTTCGCCATACGTGAAATATGAGAAATAAATCTGTGTAATTGTGGAAAATGTTTATTTTGTCTTTTACACATTCATTCAACTTCAACAGTGATTAAAAACTTCCATTATCCATAATTGAATATTTATTATCTCCACCAAACACATTATGTTTTCACCTGCATTTGTTTGTTTGAGAGAGTGGATATTACCAAAGAAACGATTTGAATTTGATCCTGTATGAAAAAATCAATATATAATGATCCAGAAGTTATAATGTTTTAACAAGTGCTGCTATTTCACCACCAGAGGGCAGCATAGTTTCATCTATAACATCAGTATAGCTGAATTATAGCTTGGCAGGGGTTGGTGCTCTCTGAGTGCTTTCTAATTGTCATTATTCAGTTGTTTTTAATCTTCATGCAAATATCCCAAAATGTCCACAATTCATGACAACCTGTTTTAATATTGAGCAAAACAGGCTTAAAATAAGATTCTCTACTTTACATTTATTTGTTTTAACAATCTAAAATGGTTGTTTATAAACTGACTATGATCAGTCCTATAAATGAACAGCTTCAGTGGTTTTGTTTTAAATATCCAAAGACCTGTTATTAAGTTGACATTTTCAAAGCAACTCTTCTAAAATATGTCTACATCCATCACTTTGATCATAATTGGAGGATAAGAGTTTTTGGCAGCACTTTAAGAAACAGCACGGTCGGCCAAAATGCTGATAAAGTTATAATGTAACTGCTCCATAGTTCAGCAACTGTTTCTAGTGGTGTCCTGATGAAAATATAAAAAGTTTAAAAAGTCAGTGAAAAAAGACAGAACAGAATTATTTTCTTTAAAAAAAAAAACAAACACTTTTTTTCTTCTGTCTTCTTGTCGTCTACAACTTCACAGAACAAACAACTGACTGAGCAGTTCCAACAGTTTGTCGTGTTTCTCCTGCTGATTTACAGATTTCCCACAAGATCAATCAGCTGATGGTTTGTCTTTTTTTTTAACAGACCTGATTCTGGACTAAAACCACCAGGATTTTCTTTTTCCTAAATCCCATCACAAAGTATTATTTATTCAGGTCAGAGCAGCAGGAAAGACAACAGGCAGTGTTTGATACATTAAACTCTGTAAACTGAAGGTTCCTTTGAAAGCAAACCAAAAATCTCATAAATTTACTAATTCAATTAATTTTTCTGTTAAATTTGCAACTTTAATAATAAATATTTGCAGTTTAAAATATATTCATGACTAAGTTCTGAGAATATGTTGGGTTGTTTTGGGTTTTTTTTTTTTTTTTTTTTTAAATTGGGCTTTATTATTTTTTATAGAGGACAATGGAGAGAGACTGGTAGAAGACTGGGGGAATGACATGAAGTCACTTGTTATGGGCTGGATTCAAACCCATGACCACTGCATCGGGGACTAGCCCCTGTGTATGGGGCACCTGCTCAGCAAGTTGAACTATCTGGGCACCCCCACAATTTATTACAACTTTAATCTTCCAGAATATTCAAGGTTTTTCTCGCAAATATTTTACTTTATATACTCAGAGAATATCTGTGTTTTCTTACATTTATTCATTTAATCTTAGAGAATATTCAACGATTTTCCTTCCAAATCTTTTACTTTATATTCTGTGAAAATATTCAATACTTGCTTGTAAATTTATAACTTTAATCCCTCTTTTCTCTGAATTTTATCCAAGTCACCTGAAGCTGTAATTTATTTGGGGTATTTTATCTTGTTCTTTGCACCAAAGTCTAGTCATATTTTTGCAAATTTTAGAAATGCTGAAGAATAAGAGTAAGTGCTCAGTTTGGTTTTTTGCATTTAATCTTAAGGTAAAACTAACATACATCATGACAAAAGCTTGTAGCCCCCTCCTGCAGCAATACACGTTTCTCATGTGGCTCCCAGGACCAATAATTACCCACTGCTGCTTTAGATTAGAAGAATTTTCAGAGTCCCTGGTTCAGTGCCGACAATAATGATTCAACATAAATCAGAAGAGAAAACAAAGCAGCCGAAAAACATCCCACTATTTCAGAATCACGTGATTTTCCGTCGTCTCGAGTAAATTAACCTCAGGTTGCACTTGACCTTCTGCAGACGACAGATGACGAGTGGAGCTGAGTTTTTGCCGCCGTCGTTGTTACAGGGGTTGAAGAACGGGAAGAGTTTCTCAGTGAAGCAGCAGTCGGTGAATGAATAGATCAGATCTGCAGCGTCGACATCATAGAAGGAGACCAGACCATCCTCGTAGTCCACGAATATGCCAACCTTCTCCGGTGGAGACTTCAGACTCAGGGGGACTCGGGGATCAGCAAGAGCCCTGTACTCCTGTTCATTCCTCAGAGATATCGTCCAGTAGCCGTTGGCAGGATTCATCGTGATCTTTTCCTTCCTGTTGATTGAATCTCGGACGACGCCTAAATCCCACTTTGTCTTCCCTTTGACCTGAACCTCAAAGTAAAACCTTCCCGAGGTGAAGCTCTGCTCACCCAACACACTGGCGTAGTAAGAAAACCTCTTCGGATGCTCCGGGAGATTCTTAACAACAGTGGCGCAGGTCACCTGTTTTCCATCGTCAGACAGGATGAGCCAGGGATTTGCCGTGTCGGGGTCAAACGTCACGTCTGCCACGTACTGCTGGACCCTGTTCAGCTCGGCCTCGAACGCCACCTTTATCTCATCGCCAAGCTTCTTTTCCAGCTCAGCGGTGGCACTCACCGCCATGCCTTCGTACGACGGCGGACGGATGCTGATGTCTGTCCAGTCTTTGGTGGGTGGGGTGGTGTTCATTGATGGGAAGCTCTGGACGAGGTGGAGGGGGTCTTCGCAGCGAGCCAGCTGCTGCAGCTCGTTACTCCTCTTCGTCAGTTGGGAGATTTCCTGCTGCAGCTCAGCGATAAAACCATCGGCAAGTTTTTGCGTTGGTCTTTGTTTCTCTTTGATGGTCGCCACAAACTCCACCAAACTTTTCTGCACATGCTCCACAAGAGCGTTAAAAACCCGCACACCTTCTGCTTTCTCTCGGTCGGCGTTGGCATCACTGAGCTCCATTGAACGGTTTATCTGTTCGATCTTTGCTCGTTTTTTCTGGATCATCTTCTGGATCTCCGCCTCAGTCTTTCCAAGCTCCGCCTTCTTCTCCTCATACTCTTTTCTCAGAGGGACCACGTGGGATTTGTGGTCCAAAACCATACAGAGCATACAGACACATATCTGGTCGTCCTTACAGAACAGCTCCAGTGGTTTATCGTGCTTCGTACACATCCGACCTTCCAGGTTCTTTACAGGATCCATCAGCTGGTGTTTCTTCAGGCCTGCAACCATCAGGTGAGGCTGCAGGTGATCGTTACAGTATGAGGCCAGACAGACCAGGCAGGACTTCACTGCCGTCACTCCACAGATGTCGCAGGGAACTTCTTCCTGTTGTTCTGACCTTCTGCCATCATTGCTGGGTTTCTGCGACTGAGTGGACTCTTTGAACTGAGCAGCCATCTGGGCAATCAGGGTGTTGACCTTCAGCTCTGGTCTTGAATAGAAGATCTCTTTGCACATTGGACATTTGTAGGGAAAGTTAATATCCCAGTGCTCAGTGATACAGCATTTACAGAAGTTGTGTCCGCACGGTGTCGCGACAGGATCAACGAACACATCCAGACAAATGGAGCACAGGAAGTGATCCTCAGTTAGCAGGAAGCCGGGAGCAGACATTTTCTTAGGTAAACACTGGAAAAATGCGGGACAAAATGTTTCATTAAACTTTTGAAAACTGTAATAATAAGACAGTTTTAATATACAGTCATTATTTTAAATATAAGTATAATATAAAATCAAAATTTAACAAGAAAAAATGTGGATATTTTCTCAGATTAAATTTGTGGGAAGAAAATTCGGATATTCTTTGACAATATAAAGTCACACATTTGCGAGAAAATACTACAAACATTTTCTATAATTAAAGTCATAAATAAATAGCTCACATTTGCAAGAAAAAACTTGATTATAAGCCATCTTTAAGACTGAAGTCATAAAATTACGATGAAAAAAACCACATATTTGCAAGAATAAACTCAGCTATACTTTAAGAATAAAAGTATTAAATTTGTAAGAAAAAACTTGGAAAATCAAGTATTCAATAACATTAGTCATAAAGTTTTGAGAAAAAAACTTACACATTTGCGAGCATAATCTCAGATATTGGAGAAAAGACAAATAAAACCAACATAAAAAAGCATGAATATTGTCTAAGATTAAAGTTGTAAAGTTACAAGAAAAAAATTCACATTTGCAAAAAAAACCCTTGAATATAATCTGAGGCTATAAAATCTGAGATTTCCACAAAAAATTGGAGCAAAACATTTTGTTGATGAAAATTGTGAAAAAGTAAACTCCCACATTTGTCAATTCAGTCTTAAATATGCAAGAAAATGATTGAGGTAAAAAGTGACAAGAAAAAACCTCAAACGTGTTCGAGAAACAACTGGGAGATCCAGAGTTATATTAAGTTTGACCAGTTTTACTCACCAGTGTTTTCACTGATGTGTCGTGACAATCTTCGGTTTAGTTTTTCTTCAGTTAAAAAGACAACGTTCAAGTCGTCTCTGACAAACTTTCAGTTTAATCTGTCGTGTGACATCTCCTGTTGTGACAATGTGGCCCGATTTTCTGGTTTCAGCAACGCTGTGGTGACAGGTTTTTGGCACGAGACGAAGAGAAAGATGTTTCACTGCACCCTGGGGAGACTTTACTTTTATCTGTCTGTAATGTCTGTGATCAATACCCACCAATAACACAACAAACACATAAGTTTGCAGTGAGTTTCCAACTCATTACTATTTCAGAAAAACATTTTCTGCTTTGGTTTTAATGTTGATATGGGATTGAGGACATGCTGAGCGAACACATGCAGTTCTACTAGTCTGACAGCATTCAAGCCTCAAAGAGGTGTGCCCAACTACTGGTTTACCAAACTGGTGGCTTTGGTTTTCTGGTTGCTGACAGCAGATCAGGGCAACTGTGGTAAAAATTGTCATAAATGAATTAACGCAGCCAGGCACGGAGGTAATATTCAGAGAAAAAAACTCTGAATTTTCCACAGATTGTATAGAGCCGCTAGCTCCTGCTGCATTATTTCCCTATGGGCGGCTAGCCATGCTAACAGAGCCTGCTAGGTGTGGCATTTGTGAGTCCGTGGGTGTGTTGTGATGAAAACTAAACTATATAGTTTCCTCTCGTTAAGGAAAGGCACTAACTTAAGTGGCTACATATGACATAGATGTTTATTATAGACCAGTCGCTGGTTAGCTTTGACCGTAAATGATTATTTCTGCATTACTTTGCAACTAGATCTCAAAATACATCTCCACCCAGCTCCTCCACTCTCCCTGTGACACACACAGACAAATCAGGTATCGATAAGAGAATCGATAACGAATCGAATCAATCAGCAAAATTATCAATGGCATTGATATTGATAGAATCTTATCAAAAAACATTGATACTCTCTGAAATTAAAGTCATACATTTTATGGAGAAAAAAACAAGGAAACAAAATTCTGACAGAAAACTCACATTTTCTGTTAGAATTTGAAGCCATAAACTCAGATAAAGTCGGGGACTCACCAATCAGAGGGACGCTTTCGGATGGCGGCATGCTCTCTGCCACCAGAAGCTGAAACACGGTGAGCGCCAACAGAACCGTGACGCCCAGAGAAACCTTTTCACCCGAGTCGGCTGGCAGGTAAAAACCCAGCGGGGCCAGGAAGGAGATCATCATACAGGGGATGAGGAGGTTGAAGATGTAGAAGGAGGCCCGCCTCTTCAGGTGGAGGGTGAAGGTGATGTCTGGATACGGGTCTGAACAGCAGCCGTACAGGATCACATTCTTCTTGGCCGGCATCCCCAAAACCTGGTCACACAAAGGTTTTTACATTAGTCCGAATATTTCATTCAGGACTGCGACATTATCTCTGAACAAGCGTTCACCTCCCACTCCACGTTGGGGACGAAATCGGCAAGATCGACGCTGTCCAGGGCATAGATCAGGTCCATCTGGTTTCCATTGTGAGTCCAGGACCCAAAGGTGAGGTGACACTGCTGCACGTCGAAGGGGAAGAACGCCACATCCACTGAGCAGGAGCTCTTGGTGATAGCCGGCTGATCCCACATGACCTGACCATCGTTACGCAGGACGACATTGGTCTCCATGGAGCTGGAGAACTCATCATCAGCACTGTGGCGGAGAAAACATAGGCAGTTATGTAATGAAGGGGAAATAGGTCATTATGGCTGTCGAAATTTATTCAAAATTTGGATATTTGTTGGAACGTGGGGTGAAAAGTTTGTATTGGTGCAGTGATGACCTGCTCCAAATGTAGGCTGCAGTATCTTTATGCCCCTGATTACCCTTGAAACATGTCTCTCATTAACATGCGTTTCCAAACCGTCCTCCCAACCACTTGTGTTCAGATGTCACTACAGCAACATTTCAACTGTCTCAGGTGAGAGGACAAAGCAGTTTACAACAAGGAAGGAGATTAAACAGTCCTGCATTGATGACATATTTTTCTGTTTGTCTTTATTGAGGATGCCTCAGGATGTAATTTCATTTACTCTACAAAAGATATGTGGTAAAGTGAGACCACCTCCGCCTGTGGTTTGAGTGATCTGATCACACTGCATCTTGGTGGTAATTTACACTTGTATTTATCGCTGTCCACTTGTGATCTGATCACCCGAGACGCATCTTAAAATCAAGTGTGAACAGGGTACCTAAGCATATCAGACCATTTGAAGTGGTTTCTCTTGAGATCCAACAGTTGACATATTGCATACCCTACTGAGCTATCAGGTCAATCAACTAGGCAAATATTAATGGAGCAGAGGCATCCTGAGCAGACAATCATGACACCACAACATCTGAGAAACAGTGTGGGAAGTGTTTTGGGTTCTACTGTGTGGATGAAAAAGTCACCAACAAAGATGACGTTAGCGAGTGTATCATGGATCGAAGGCAGGGACGGGCTGTTCAAATTATGGGTTCATTAGTACAGATCATTTTAAATTTGTTCAAACTTAATGTTTTGAATCAGCTGTACCTGTTATACAGGACGATATCTGGTCTCCACACGTAGCTGCTGGGTATCCGGATGGTGTCGAGGCCGTCATAGTCCTCCTTCTTCCAGGTGAGGTAGGCATCCATCCACACCTGGCGGATCCACAGGTAGGTTGTCAGGATCTGGTTTCGCTCGTCCTGGTGAAACAAGCACAGACCCGTCAGGACGCGACCATGACGATCATCAGACACATGGATTGGTGGTTGGGGTTTTGGTTACCATGTCGATGATCTGGGACAGGGTGATCTGCAGCGTGACGTTGATGATGTAATCAGTGTCCTCCACTGGCCGCAGGGCCTTGGTGTAGTTGGCAAACAAGTCGGTCAGCAGCTTCTGAGCATAACGACCATGAGCAGCCGAGCAAACTGAGGGATAGGAAAGAGATTGGCATCAAGCCACTGATTCTAATCCTGCTCCCCAGAGGATTCACCCTCCCTCTAGTGCCCCCTTCAGGATGAACCACAGACTGGATATTGAAGATGGTGTCAGGGATAGGAGAGGAAGCAGGACCCAACTATGCAGATCTTTGATGAAAAAAAAAGGGGTTTTAATAAACAATGTAAACAAAAAGCGCTGCACAAAAAACCCAGCAGGAAAAAATTACAAACAAGAACTAAATCCCAAAAACACAGGAAAACTAGAAAAACTCAAAACTACAAGAAAACCGAGAACAAAACCCAAAAACAACAAGAGGTGATAAGACGCTCAGAAACACAGGAGAACCACGAACCACAGGAAACATTGACGAACTGGCAACAAGACAAAGAGACACAGGAGGTTAAATACACTGGGGTAACGAGGGTTAATGGAACACAGGTGGAGAGGACAATCAGGGAGGGCTGTGCAGACAAGACAATTAACACAGGTGTGACAACAGGAAGAATGAACACAAGAGACAGGACTCAAAATAAAACAGGAAGTGACAACACAGAACACTGAAAACCCAAAACCAGAAACTCCAAACTAAAAGTACAAGACACACAGAAACAATCACAAGGAAACAATAAACCACAGAACTA
>OOFC01040927.1:0-14169 GCA_900323345.1 Pseudochromis fuscus | reverse complement strand
CGGCAAAGTTTTTTATCGTTTACGCCTTGCGTCCACACGGAGACGGAGATTTGGCAGCCGAAACCGATACTGTTTGAAACCGGGTCCCAGAGTGGGAAAGTCTGAAGACGCCACCCACTGTGTCTCTGTGTGGACAGCGAATATGCATTCTCCTGAAACGCTGCCCCACCTCTGACCCTTAACTTGCCTGCGAAACCACGACAACAACAGTAAAAATGGTGGAACACAGCGTGGCGTTAGTGCTGCAGCAGCTACTGGGCTTGTTTTGACTTTTACACCAAAATCTTCTGAAACTACACAACTACCGTGAGCAACAAGTGTGTGTTGGTTTTACCTCGTAAGAGTTTAATGCGCATGCTCCGTGTCTACGTCCTTGTTTTGGTGTGTTTCTGTGGCAGCGTTACAGCGCCACATACAGGCCTGGCATATTGACTACAACGTTTTTGGCTTTTTCATGTGGACGCAGATATAACTAGAAAAGCACTCTGAGAGCGCAGACCTCCGCCAAGCACTGTTAGGGCCAATTGATACTTTCCGCGTCTGCATGTCCGCGTTGGTGCACGAGGGTCCGCGTCACGTCAAAGTCATGGAACACATCGGGAAGCACTCGAGCAGACAGGCACGGAGGTGTCCGCGTACAGCTCCAAAAATGTGAGTGCGTCGCCTGGGCGCGGAGGGCGTGAGCAACTGCACTGCGCTTGCGCTAGCATATCAAGATGGACGCCTTCGAGGAGAGACTTTGAGAGGAGAATCCTTAAAAAAATTCCTGGATCCAGACGGTGTTGCGGATCACCCCCAAAATGAAATCAGTTCTTCCTTTTCCCACTTCCAACATATCCTGAAAATTTCATCAAAATCCATCCATAAATTTTTGAGTTATCTTGAACACAGACAGACAGACTGACAGACAGACTGACAGACAGACAAACAGATAAACGCCGGCAAAAACATAACCTCCTTGGCGGAGGTAAATATCCGTTTTCGGGGGAGACGTATTAGTTTCGTCTCTGTGTGGACGGGGCCTTATAGTATAAAGCAGGGGTGTCAAACTCATGCCATGGAGGGCCGAGACCCTTCAGGTTTTCTTTCCAACCATCTCTCCAGCAGCTGATCTCACTGATGAGCTCCTTCCCTCAAACTGAAGGAGGTATCCATGATTAAAATCACCTGCTTTAGTGACTGGCTGTAAAGAAAACCTGCAGTGTCTCAGCCGTCTATGGCATGAGTTTGACACCCCTGGTATAAAGTAAGCTTAAGAGAAAGCCCCTCCTCCCCTTATTGAAGAGTTTGGTGGAGTGGAGCCCAACTATAACTAGTCCAGTGGTTCCCAACCCAGGTCCTCATGGAACCCTATTCTGCATGTGTTAGATGTTTCCCTCTTCCAACACACCTGATTCAAATGATCAGGATGGTTATCAGGCTTCTGCAGAGTTTGATGATGAGCTGGTCATTTGAATCAGGACTCTGTACTTTTGTGCTGCTGTGACAAAGGAATTCCCTGGTGTGGGATGAATGAAGTTTTATCGTGTCTTATCTCAATCCATATCTTTTGTGTGTGTGTTTTTGCTTTTTTTAATCACAGGTATCCCAATCTTGCAAAAAAAAAAAAAAAAAAGTTAAAAGCACCAAAAATTTTTATCTGGATCCAAACCTAAATTGGATTACTGAGCTCTTGGTGTCCTACCGCTGCTCAGTGGGGTCGGTGCTGAGCCATGGCATCTGTCTGTGGTTCTTCAGCTGCACAGAGAGGAAGCAGCTCCAGAGGGCCATTAACAGTGCCCAGAGACTGACCGGCTGCCCTCTTCCATCTCTGGAGGAGATTTATCTCACTCTTACGAGAGCCTGCAGCATCATAGGGGATTCTTCACAACCCAGCCACCACCTCTTGCAACTCCTACCCTCAGAGAGGCGTTTTAGGGCAATCAAGACAAAAACAAACAGCTTTTACCCAAGAGCTGTCATTGCCTTGAACGCTGCAAACATAACCAGTCCCTGAACAAAAATGTGAACCACACTGTGCAATATATTTCTATTACATATGTCATGTAAATACCCCCCATTAACTGTACAGTCTTTAAATCTTATTTTATGTCTTTGTCTCGTCTTTTATTTTATTTTTGTCTACTGTTGTTTTGCACTGCCTGCAAGAGCTGCTATTCTAAATTTCATTGTACTTGTTTTTTTTTTTTAAACAATGACAATAAAGGAATTCTGATTCTGACTCTTCTGATTCAGATTCTTCTGATTCTGATTCCAGAACACTTTTCTTTCCCAAGGTGGAGAAATTGCAAGTTACCACACAGTCACACAGTACAGTCTTTGTTTTCTGTTTACCCAAATCATAATCCATTACAGTGTGTTTTTGTTACACAAATTTATAAAGAGGTCCCATGCTTGAGCTTCCTCTAAGTTGTTACTAGGTTCTTAGGCCAAGAAAGATGTGCAGATTTTACTCTTGGTCATCGAGAAAACAAGAAAATAAACAGCTGGAAGAATACTATCACCACCATTATATTTAAGCAGTGATTTCGAGATATTTAAATAAAAAGATCCCCTGCAATATGACAGAATTTATACACTTAAACACTTAAAATATAATACAGCTTAAGGCCTTACATTCATAAAAGGCCAACGAATTATAAGAATTAATTTATTTAGGCTATTTGACCATTTTAGGGGGATTTTTTTCCCAGTAATTTGACATTGACTGTTAACTAAAAGATGGATAATTTTGGATTAGAGAAAGGAGATTGCCTTTTAATGTTGGAAATTCGACGATGGGAGGACTTAATGGGGGAGTTCGTGGATTTACATTTTGTTTTAAAAAACAAAAAATCATAAGAAATCCTTAGACTACAAAATATAGTTTCGAGCCAGCCAGGAGTCGAACCTAGAATCTTCTGATCCGTAGTCAGACGCGTTATCCATTGCGCCACTGGCCCGATATAGTAGACCACGGACACTGGTATACTTCAGATTAATGGTACATGAACAGTAGCTGGTGAGTTTTTTTCTTGAAACTAGTTAGATTGTACAGAACAGACACTGACCACCAAAAGCGTGTTAAGATTTCGGAACTAGAAAAACTAGTAACGTGCCCCGTGCTACAATTACCAAGAGAATTGCCATTTTGCAGGTGCCCGACGCGCATCTAAGAAAATACGGAGTAAATAAGTGAACAGTGAAAACAGAGCTGAAATGTAATGATAGTAACAATTATAAACACCCATTACGTAAATAGAAACTGTACAAATGCAAATGTTCGTGAGTAAAATTAACCGATCTGGCAACCCAACACAAATTTAGCCTACGTCTGTAATCGTGCCAGTAAATGTAAACAGGGCTGAAGAAGTCCACTAAATATGAAATATTGACTGAAAGTTATACTGATTTCGCGTTATAATTGAACATGTCATTTTATTACACATTTTTCTTGTACAACTTCATGTTGCCAAGGATGTTTGTGTGGAGTGATTGCGGGATACACTGAGTTGGACATGGCAACCAGGAAGCAAAACAGGAAGTGTCCACTGGCGGGAAATTTGCTAAATATTATGAAAACATTGCCACGGACGCCGAAAGGTTTACTTTACTATTGCCACAGACTTCACTAATTTACGGATGCAGTAAATTATAGTGGGTAAGCAGTATTAAATGTAGCTAAACGACCAACACACGTAACACTTAACACAACAAACGGGTTTAATTTGTAACCGAGTCTTCGTTTATCAACCCCTTGTGTCCGTCAGCAGGAGGATCATGAGGGCTGAAATGGATAAAATCGTCTCCCTGTCAGATGGAGACAGTACTGTCGAGCTTCAGAAATACCTGTCCTCCTTGACAGATGACCAAGTAAGTTATTTTAACAACTTAACTCTTCCATTGTCCAAAAATAGCAAATTGTGTGTTTGCTTAATGTAGGTACTTTCCCCTCTATTACCTGCTCCCTAGCTTATCACAGTTATTACCAATAGCGCCCTGAAGGGCAAGAAGGTCGGGAGCACGATTAAAGGTATTTTTAAAGGTGAGCGAGTGTCATATCTCATAACCAGAATCATCCAAAATCTAAACACCCAGCTTTGGTTATAATATCCAGATATGTTGTGCAGTACAAGTAAAGCATGTGCTTTATCTGTGTAGGCTCTCCACCCAATTCCACTGAAGGGTCAAACCGCAGACTGCTTGTGTATCAACACTGCATCCCTCTGTGTGAGTCCGGGGACCTGCAGACTGAGGTGGCAGCTGATATCATTGGACTGCTGATGCTGGAGGTGAAGTTAAAAAACAAGAGTCTGATTATGATGTTTTTATGGTGTCTTTAATGGCGCTCCTGTCGGGTGTTTAACCCTCAAATGGTTTCTATATCTTGGTGGATGCAATCATTCGACTCAGATTATGTGATTACATTCCAACTATTTAAAAACATATGGGTGGTCACATCCATATAACGTGGCCTACATGGATATTGGCCATGTAGTATGTGTTATTTGTTCCTGTTTATTATGTTTTGAGAAGATCTTGTTTGAGAAAATAATGCTTTTCAGGATGATTTTGTACGTCCTTCGATATTCAGTCATCCTGGAGAACAAAATGGTATAAAATGAGAATAACTTCCCACATATAGATTTACAGATATATATAGATATATATATACTTGAACTATAATAGTGGACAAAATGTTAAATTGGCTTCCATTAATGGACAAACCTGTATCCTGGTGGATAATAGGTACACTAAAAAATAAAGATGCATTTAAAAAAATCATGAAATTGTGTAATTCTAGCCCAAATACATGAGAAAATAGAATAAATCTTCCAAATATTTACGTATGCTTACCCTTTTAAGGGTTTAGATAAGGTATCATTGTAACTGTGTAATGTTTTGGTTATAGATTAATTGTCTTTGGCTATTTGGAATGTGAAGACTATATTCAAATACTATTTTGATATATAGAAGAAAGACATGATACAATCTGTTTTCCTTTTTTGTTAATTTCTTATATATTATTTTGTACACAACTGTATGTTCAGCATCCTGTGCTAAGTTGTTGTCCTATCACGTGTATTCATCAGACAAGTCTCATTATACTACGGTAAGATAAGCAGTATATCTACTTGCAAATACCCACGCAGAATTAAATAATATCAAGTGCAGTAAGTAATATCATCATGCCAACTGTGGCTCAGATTCAAAAGAGATAATTTCTGTCTAATCCTTAATTTCCCATTGTAAAATGTTACCCACAGACTCACGCACTGTCCGGACCATCTCTCGCACAACTGGCTTCCCTTTTTGTTGATGCCATTAAAGTTGGGAAAATGGGCAGTGGGAAATCTCTGGAGCTGTTTCCTACTGTTCTTACTGCCCTTGCAGCCTGTGAGGCTTTGTCTTATGGCAAAGGTGAGTGCAAATGAGCTTTTCTATCAGTTTCATCAGCATCACTGGTGGTGACATCTACAAGGTGCATTTTTTCTAAAGATGATGGTTTATTTTAACTTTAGGGGAGCTCAGTGGTGAGGAATACAAGAAACAGCTGATTAACACCCTCTGCTCGAGCAGGTGAGGATGTGTCAGTATTTAAATGATATGTAAAGAGGCTTTTAACGGAGTTCTTTAATGAGATTTTTGATTCAAGACCTAATCATTAAAAATAGTAAGTAGTAGTTATAGTTTGTGTGTATTTGCTTCTTTCTTTTTCATGCAGATGGGATCCGCAGTGTGTTATCCACTTGACGACCATGTTTAGGTAACACTTCACTATGTCATCATGTGCTTTGGCATTGTTCAGCTTGTCTCAGAATAAAGAGTTTTGTTTTTTTTGCCTTTATAATGTTTTTGAAATGTCTCACAATGATCTCCAGATGTTACATGTATTGTTGTTTTCTGTGATTAATTTTCTTGTGTCTGCTTCAATTTAGGGATGTGCCTTTGTCATCAGAGGAGCTGCAGTTTCTTGTGGAGAAAGTACTGAGGATGTTCACCAAACTGGACCTACAGGAGATCCCACCCCTGGTTTACCAGCTGCTGCTGTTATGTGCAAAGGTTTTTGTTGTGTGTTGGGGTTTTTTTGGCAGTCATGCATTTCTTGATCTGTTCTTTATAAATGTTTATCTTGGACTCTGTCTGTTAGGGTTGCAAGAAACAGGTCCTGGATGGGATCATCAGTTATTTTAAGGAGCAAGACGTCCGCCAGGAAGAGGAGCAGAAACACGGAGAGTGAGTGATTCCTGTGCTGCAAGATGGATAAACTTTACACTAAATCTCAATGAGTGTTTGTCTCTTCTTTCTCAGGAGCCTGGATCTAGAGGTTCAGTCTATTCCACAAGACCAGCTGAGGCACGTAGAGGGCACCGCCATCCTCCACATAGTCTTTGCTATACGACTTGACCATGAGCTTGGGAGAGAATTCCTTAAAAGCATTAAGGTTGTCTACAGTATAGCACATCTGTTATTTAGATTATTTAAAAAAAAAAAGGATTATATTTGTAAGGTTGCGTGTGTCTTAAATTCTAAATTGCATTTCTGCAGACATCGTATGGCGACCTTTGTCCTTTCAGCGTTGCCTTGCTGCTCTCAGTCGCACGTATCCAGCGTTATGAAGAGCAGGTGAGACATCTACACTGTTTTGTCTTGTAGGTGGTGTTTCACTTTATATTTCCTTTTCACTTTTTTCTTCTCATTTGCAGGTGTTTGACCTTTTGAAGGGAGCAATCATCAAGAGCTTCAAGGATGAGCAGCTGCTACAGGGGTCAAAGTTTCTACAGGACCTCCTCCCTGGTCACTGCAGTGTGGCTCAGATGGTGCTGGACACAGTCAAGAACAGGTTAGAGCAGCAAGATATTTATTGATCTATTTTAGACCTTCAACAAATAATATAAATCATAAAGAGTTTCACAATAAAATAAATGGCACAGTGTTGCCTAATATGTTATTTTCATATGGGTTTTGCTCTTCCACCTGTGTAGTGTGTTTGGATGGGATCATGTAACCCAAGGACTGGTGCAGCTTGGCTTCTTCCTCATGGACGCATTTGGACCCAAACCTGGACCATTTGGCAAGACCACGGAGGGGTCTGCCACTGTCGCCCGCACCCCGACCCAGCTGGCATGTAAACTAGGAGGACAGGTGCTCCTCCAGGGCTTTAAGGTACCATTGGGTTTTCATTTGATATAGTTATCACAATGTAAATATCTGGTATTAGACAATAGTTTTGGTTGTATTCACTCACAGATGCACGAGCCAATCAGAGGCGAGATACTGGAACAGGTTTTGAATCGACTGGTCACAAAGACGGCGTCTCCTGTCAATCATTATTTAGGTAAATTAATGTTGAGACAATGGTGTCAATCTTTTAACTCTATCAGAACAAATTTGACAATTTTTTATGTTTCTTTATCTTTAGACCTTTTCTCTGACATTGTGATCTCTGCTCCAATGATCCTCTTGGAGTCGTCCTCCAAAGTAACAGAGACATTTGACCAGTTGTCATACCTGCCCTTGGCCACTGTTCAGGGTCTGCTAAAAGCTGTCCAGGTACATAAACAAACCGACCAATAACACACACAGTGGAGAGGTTTCTGTTGTTTAATCATTTTTCTCTGTTTGATCTCCAGCCCCTGCTCAAGGTCAGTATGTCCTTGAAAGATGCTTTAATCCTAGTTCTCCGCAAGGCCATGTTTTCCAGGTATGTACGGCTTTATCAGTAAATTGTGCTTTGGTGGACAACAACTTACACTGTTCTAACACTAAATGACTTTCTGCTAGCCAACTAGATGGCAGGAAGTCTGCAGTGACTGGCTTCCTGCTGCTGCTGAAGAACTTCAAAGTGTTGGGCAGCTTGGCCTCAAGTCAGTGTTCCCAGGCAATCTCCTCCAGCCAGGTACGGTTCCACTTTACAGTTTCTTTTTATGTACATGCATGCACGACAAGGCTGCTGCAGCTGGAGAACTATGTGCAATCTAAAACCTGGTCTGTCAAATGTTAACTGTCTTTTTGAAACTCCTGCATAGATCCAAGTGGATGTTCATTCCCGTTACAACTCTGCTGCCAACGAAGCGTTCTGCCTTGAGATTCTCAGCAGCCTCCGCCGCTGCCTGGGCCAACAGGCTGATGTGCGCCTCATGCTATATGAGGTCTGAAGTCTGTTTTCTATACCATGTTTATGGCTTGTATTATGTAACAGTGTGTACATTACAATCACCAACCATAACTGATAGCGTTGATAAGCTTAAGAACAACTTCTACTTTTTTTTTTTGCTACAGCCAGCTTTTGATATCTATCTACAGACAAGACTCCTGTTGATATAATTCTGATATTTATGGAAAGACATGTTCATGTACTGAGTTCCTGCATATTTCAGGGTTTCTATGATGTTCTCCGTCGCAACTCTCAACTTGCAAGCTCCATCATGCAGACCCTCCTCTCACAGGTATGTATGTAAGTGCATTGGTAAAAAAATGTAATGTCAAGTCAGTATTTCAATTACTATTATTATTTTATTTTTTTTAATCCTTTTAGCTGAAACGCTACTATGAGCCTGAACCAGACCTGCTGCCCCCAGTGAAACTGGAACCATGCATCACTGCTCACGGGGACCAAGTCTTCCTCCAGGAGCCTCTGGTACTCTGTCTGCACGGCAGCATTCTGTCTTTTATCTGTGCTGATGTGTGCTGATAATCATGTTTGTTCCATTCCAGGCCCATCTGGTGAGCTGTACTGTACATTGTCTGCTGTGGCTGCAGAACATGCACCGATCAGCCCATCCCAACGCTGATGACAGCGATGATGATGATGAGGAAGCAGAGGAGGGATACCAGTCTGACCTACAGACAATCCTGGAAAGCATGACGAGACGCATGATCAAGAGTGAACTGGAGGACTTTGAACTCGTATGTACTCACAAACTTGTGCTGTAAAAGATTAATGCTCACTGAGTTGATGCAGCTTTCAAAGGGTCGACTCAGCTTCTGCTTTCCAAGGAGCATCAATGAAATCTTATGTGTGGAAGTTATACACACCATGGCTGTAAGATCAGAAGCAAACTCCCTTCAAAATGCAATTTAATGGAAATGAATAACCTTCAGACCTCCATCAGAGATGTGCACATACACAGCATCCATCTAGAAAAATCACAAAAGTCAACATTTTCATTTGTATGTGTTCATAATCTTGTAATTTCTTTTTAATATTGTTGCACTAGCAGTGTGATTTTTAGCTGTTTACTCTGTGTGTGTCAGGACAAGTCAGCAGAGTTTTCAATGGGATCCAATGTTGGAGTGAAGAACAACATCTATGCTGTGCTGGTGATGGGAGTGTATGAGGTCCTCATGGAGTATAACTTCATCAAAGCCAACTACAGGTAACAGCTGCCTTACTTTGTGTGGTGAATTTTACATCAGTGTTATCTCAATGGGGATTTTCATTCATTTATTTATTTATGTACCTGCCTCTGTGTTGCAGTAAAAGCAGCTTTGAGGAGCTCATTGAGCTGTTCAGCCGCTACCACAAACTGGCTGAGATCTTGAAGGAGAAATCAGGAAAGGGTCGGGCGCCTTCGAACAAAATCCCTCGCAGTTTATTGTCTATGGGCTTCATATCGACTCTCACCACTGTACTCTTCAGGTAAATGTAGCTTACACTGAGTTACAGCCTGTGGTGACTGTTACATATCGTAAAAATTACTGCTACAAGAAATGCTTATCGCTAATAAATAAATGTTTCAAATTTCATGGCAATAGTTGAGTATTAGAATAAAATTCAACAGAAATGTATTTTCTCTTTCCAGAGACAATACTCAGACCAGAGAGGAGGCTCTGTCAGTGCTTCGCTTAAATGGAGAGTTTGTGCGTTATGCAGTAAGTGTGGTTGTACAGAAGATCCAGCAGCTGGAGGAAACTGGACACACGGATGGTCCAGATGGACAGAACGCAGACAGGACGTTCCGCTTCCTCTGCGACATGACGAGGTGGAAATCCCTGGATCTAAATAAACGCATTTATTTTGACTGTTGGTGGTTTGGTTTTCTGTGATCTGGTGGGACACTGAATGATCTTTGAATAACTGTGTTCCCAGTGTGCTGATGTGGCGTTACACAAACATCCCCGGCGTGGTGGAGGAGGCTGGGAAGAAGGAGAAGCGCTCCAGTTTGTCCCTGCTGTGTTTAGAGGGTCTGCTCAAGATCTTCACCACCTGCCAGCAGCGCTACCCGGACAAGATGGCGCAGCTCCTCTCGACCATGGGTTAGACTTGCGTGGCTAAAATAAAAAATAAAAACAGCAGTAAATTCTGATATTTTCCAACTAAAACTCAGGCAGAAATTCATCATATTCTGTTTCTTACAGACATCGCAGAAGATGAAGCTGAGCAAGATGATGCCACAGAGATGAACTACTTTTATATCCGACAGTTTCAGGTGCATCTGTGCAGATATAAACATTTCTTTCACCATTTTAAATTCAAACACTACAAGAAATTCCCTAAATTCTGAAAGAGTTACTTGACTTTTCAGACGACAGCAGTGAGTTACACAGAATTTCAATTTTCTCTGCTTGTCAACAGAGGGCGCTGTTTACCCAGTTAAGTGGAGGCGAGGAGGACTTTAACACCAAAGAAGCTCAGCTGCTGGTCAGCATCTTGGGCGTGCTGTCCCGCCAGCTAAAGCCCTCCTCCCAGCAGGTAGGTGGTTTCTAACCTGCACTTCCTCTTCCTCTTCTTCTTCTTCTACTAACACATATCATTAACAGTTTGTCCAGATGATCACATGGACTGTGAAAATCTGCAAGGAAACCAGTTTTGGTGAGTGATAGCTTAATTAATCCTAATGGTGCAGTGATTTGTATCCTGAAGTGTATTTATTTTTGTTCTTTTCAGAGGACTCTGCTTTCTCCAAGGGGCTGCTGTCTCTTCTGTTTAACCTGCACGTTCTCTATAAGAGTCCCGTGGGCCTTCTGCTGGAGCTCTGCCAGGACATCCACAGCCAACTGGGAGATATTGATCAGGTACACAGTTATACTTGCTGGTACGGTGTTCAGAGCACAAGAAATCTGGCATCATACATTTGGTTAAAACATGGCAAGGAAACAATTGTAATATGTTAAGTGTTGGTGTCTTTTGTCCCAATACACTGGTGGACAACTGTTTTGTCCAGTCAGTAAGATAGCAGACAACATTAATGTGTTATTCTGCCTTTTTCATTCTCTTTAATCAGGATGTGGAGGTAGAAAAACAGTCTCATTTTGCCGTCGTCAACATGAAAACAGCCACAACAGCAGCAGTAAGTGTCGGTTTTCCGGCTGGAGGCTTTCGATTTGCTGTGACTCACACATCCCAGAATGGGTTTTCTCAGTGTGCTCACCTTCTTCATCATTTTGATGTCTTGTCCCAGCTGCTGGTCCTGTCACAGGTTGACAGAGTGCTTGATGAAGTGGACTGGCTCATCGCCAGAAAGAAAAGTCAGACAGCCGCTGACAAATTGGGCTCCAGTAAGACGCCTTTTTTTTTTTTACACTGATGCTCAGTTGGATTAATGTTGAGAGTTGAGAGGGCATGAAGGGAAGAGATGCATTTGTCAGTGAGTGGTGCTGAAACTTGTGTGTTATGTTTCTGACATGCAGCTGACGGCACTCAGGCTGCAGGCCAGCAGGATCCGGTTGAGAAAGCAGTGACGCTGCAGCTTGGGACTCTGTTGACGGCGTTAAATGAGCTGGTCCAGACGGCTCTCCTGCCAGGCACCTGCACCATCACGCTGCTGAGAGAGCTGAGTCGCACATACACCATCCTCACCACCCTGGTCAAATATGTGAGTTGTTGTCATTGGCTGTGTATAGAAATGGACGAAGCAACTGGGGCTCAAAAAGTGTAATACTCCTGATGGCCACTAGATGCTGGCTCTAAAAAGAAGAATTTAAAAGTCATAATTTTCAATCACAAAAATACTCAGTGAGTAAATCTTTCATTTAGTCATTGTGATGCCATTAGCTAAAGTTAACTTTTCTCAATAGT
The DNA here is from genome assembly GCA_900323345.1 of Pseudochromis fuscus. Taxonomy (NCBI): domain Eukaryota; kingdom Metazoa; phylum Chordata; class Actinopteri; family Pseudochromidae; genus Pseudochromis; species Pseudochromis fuscus. The sequence continues at coordinate 2,168 of OOFC01040927.1, read as the reverse complement.
TATGTGGTGATCCATCTGAAAACAAAACTGTCATTAATGATATCAGCGCTGAGTCTCATTCACATTGGGCAGCATCCTCAGGTTCAAGGGTCAGACCCACCTCCTCACCCCTGATTTCACATCCAAATATGGTCACTTCTGGCTTCAAACAACCAAAATGACGACGTTCAAATGCAAACTCCTGGTTTTAAAACGCGAGTCCACAAATCACGAGGTGGTGCCACGTTACCTTCGTCCATTCTCTACAGTCTTTGGTATCTGTCTACTCCAATGTCTCTGTAAGAGTGAGGATGCAGTTTGCCTGGTGTGATTATTTCTTCTTTCCATTTCACTTCAGTACATCCAGGTTTCCTCCAGCCATCACACTGCTCTGCCGCCTCGCTTTGAGAAGCTGGTGAGTCTCACTTGTTGTCACTTGGTGGTTTGAATAATCGAGTATTTCCTAATCTAATGTTTCCTGTGCAGGTAAAACTATCTGGCTCCCACTTAACGCCGCAGTGCTACTCTTTCATCACGTATGCACAGGTACATTTAGGTTGTTATGACAAAAGCAGCTTCATCCTCCAGAGGGAGAATTGAGTTTTTAAGGATGATACTTGTTGTTTTGTTAGAGTGGAGAAATCAGCAGCGGAGATGACAAGAAGAGAAAGAGAAGGAATGAAGTGAACACTGCTGCCTCCGTAAGAACAATTACCTCCTATTGCTGTACTGAGAACAATCCACTCACACCATCACTTTATGCTTTTATATCAACGAAGTGTAAAACACGACTAACAACTTCAAACAAATCAATTTTCACAGCTCCATCTCTGCTAAATCAAACTTTTTTTTTTTCTCTTAGGCGAAACTTCTGCGTGAAACAAAAGCCATTCCTAACTTAATCTTCAGCATCGAACAGTATGAGAAGTATCTCATCACACTCTCAAAGAAATCAAAGGTAAGTGTGAGCTGCATCAGATAAGACAGCTGACAAAATATTCAAAAAATAACTACATCTGTACACGTTGTTCTGCACCAGGTGAATCTGATGCAGTACATGAAGCTGAGCACGTCCAGAGACTTCCGCATCAATGCAGCGACTCTGGATGCAGCTCTGCAGGAGCAGGACGACGGTCAGGAGGTCAGTGTCATCTCAGCTCCACAGGACCAAGAATATACTGTTTATTATACACAGCCACCTCTTTTCTCTCTCACATTAGTAGATAAAGCTGAGTCAATTCCCAGACTGTGCTCAGTGTTGAAATGTTCATCCTGTTCTTCCTTTTCTCTCAGGCCACAGAGTCGCAGGACACAGAGGAGACACCAGAACCCAAACAGAAGAAGAGAAAACAGTGAGCTGACGTTCCTCCTGCTCCACAGTCCACAGAGGGTTACCTTCCTTTGTTCAGAGAGCCTTTGGTGATGTCCATGATTTGGTAAATGTCCAAGGCCTCACCTGTGGAAAGTTTGCACACATTGTTCAACTACATGTTGTTTTTTCCTGTAGTTCACTTTATTCAAAAGAAATGTTTTTATTCCACTTGAAATGCATCTCTACACAGTTCCTTATAACAGACATTAAAAACCATTATTTCCATTTTACGTTATTTTAATATTTATCTTGAATTAATTTGACGTTCTTCCTTCATGTTGTCGGTTTGTTTTGTTCGGAAAAAAATGTTTATAATTGCATATGAGCACACCTCTTGGCTACACTAAGAGAAGATGTGAATCTGATGTATTCCACATGCATAGATGCATCCTGAACATATTTACAGCCTGGTTTTGTCGGGTGTTTTGTTATAAAAATAAATATTTTACTCTGCTGGACAGTGTACAGTGTAGTGTTTTATGCTAGCAGATATCAAGAGTGCAAATTCTAAGAGTTTATCAATTGTTCTTTACACATCTTTGTAAATTATTTGCCTGTATGAAATCTACTGACCATGTAAAACTGTCTCAGATTTGATCTAGTTTCTTTGGTTTGATTATTGGCGAGATTTATTTACCGTATTTTCCGGACTATTGAGCGCACCTGTCTATAAGCCGCTATTGAATTTATTCAAACAGTTTCATGTGGTCCACTCTGACCGGGTCTGATGTGACGAGACTAAATGTATCGGCGACACGGAGCTTGCTAGCTTGTAAAAAGCTAACGAGCTTCGTGCTGCCGATACATGAGAAACACC
>OOFC01040923.1:0-20159 GCA_900323345.1 Pseudochromis fuscus | reverse complement strand
CTTTTTTGAAGGATTCTTTAACATTGGGAGATAGGACCATATGCCACATTTATGCATCTGACTCCACCAAAAATGGTCAAGACACTTTGAAAAAAAATACAGGACAAGTTTCTAACATGTTCTACAATATATCAAAGATTGATCCGGATAAAGGAATAATTTCAGATAGTATGATCCAGAATATGAAAAAATCCATCTTTGAAACTTGCATCATAAAAAAAAAAACAAATGAAGCTAGAAACATGCAACAGACATCTTTAAACAGCCACGACGCTGTGGAAATAATATTGATATAAATAAACACAAGACTAATACTAGTAATATCTTTGGTGGAAGTCACAATATGGAGGAAATGTTGTGCTTGGTGGAGGTCTGCGCTCTCCCAGTGCTTTTCTAGTTGTACCTTTTTTTATTTTCCTTCTCCTGGAGTCGGTGCTGGTGTTCAGTCTCTGGGTATATCTCCTGCACTTTAGGTAAATCAAGGCTCTGGCCATAATTTGAGGACTGATAGTCCTTCAATTCCTTGACAAAGTGGGAGGAGCTGAAAAATGATTCAAAAAATGTCATCAAATCAATTGTTTCACTAAAACCATTGGAACATGAGTCTCCCTTTTCACAGTGAAACGTGCTGAGTTGAACCTTTGGTATTTAGTGTAACAAAGGTACCATCCATCTGCTTCATACACTGCAATACAAACTGTTGGGAGGATTTCTTAGAAAAACAAAAACTACCGGACTGTAGTTTCTCCTATTTGACAGCAGCAGTACAGAATTGCACAGATGTGTGCAGCAGAGTTTTGTTGAGCTCATGATAAAAAACATTGTTCACCATCAGGAATTAACTATAGTTGAATATATTTATGTCACCATTCACACTTTGAGCAAACACAAACCACTTTCTGGAGACTTGTCAAGGAAATACTGTTATTAGTGTGTGGAGCAGTTTGTATTCTTTGTAATAATGAAACATGGCAGGCATCACAACAGACCTGCTGTGTTTTTGTTACTTCAGAATGAGACCTTTGTGTGTTGTGTGTCTTTGTGAGTCCACCATTGTGTGTTTCTACAGTAGTCCGGGGTGGACAAGTCAAACCCTGGATCTAGAGGGAGATGTTTTTCATAACTGAAGCTCGGGTTTGGTGTCGCTAAAGAACCATTTGTTACACCATAGAAAGAAAACACAGAAATCAGTGGTTGAATTAAGTGAGAAATTTGAGAAGTGAAATGTGAAAAATGGAGGATTGTGCTAAAGAAGTTGTTAGTCCTTGTTTAGCACAAGGACCAACAACAGAGCGTGAGTCATTGTCGAAATACGAACATGCAAGAAGAAATATGTTTAAATGAAAACAAGGAAAATCATTTGTGTTTTCTTTCTGTGATGTAAATCTCTGATGAGAGACAAATGTTTTCATGCAGTAATACACAGATAAAGGCTTAGCTTTTGTTGTTGCCTGGTCCTCTAATGGCATCTTCTATTAGCATTTAGCAGCTAACTAGCAATGAAACTACCACAATGTGGGACAAGCAACAATAATGTTGTCTGTCATACTTTGAAGCTATGAGCTGCAGTTTTACAGACTAAACAATATGTTTTTAATATCTCCCTGAAGTCTCATCATGTAGGTGATGACATTACCGGTGGGAAGGTTTCTGACCCTGATGTCCAACGTAAACTCTCCAGAGCTGGAGGATGGAGTTGGTTACGATCTGGAACCAGCAGAACAACAGTACCACAAAAAATACCTCATGTAGCTGCAGTTTGTTGTTGTTTCTTAGTAAATATGCAGCTATGACACAAAATTAATATGCAATGACTTTGTTCAACATCCTCGATAGTTTCCAGTGAGCCGGGTTATAGGAGCACAGCTGAACACTTTACAAGACCCACAGTTGTTGCAGAAAATGCTGCAGTTCAGCCAAACATCACCTGAGATGACATCACAAAGAGCCACTGGAGTGATGGGTTCACTCTCCCGCCATCCAGCAGCAAACAGCTCCTTTTTAATTTTTTTTTCCCTGAATCCCACAATAATGGCCACCTGTCTGGATTGACAAGCTATTTCAAGTCAGCATATGGTGGCTATCAAAAATAGTCACATACAACAAATGATATTTTGACCCAACACAAAGAAAACAGCAGAGATAAAAACAGACAGAAGAGATGAGGCCATGAACCACATCTGTGTGATCAGGAAGAAAACAACCTCCTTTCAAGGGCTTTCCACTTGACAAGGCGGCTTTTGTTCTGACGTTGGTGTAGAAAGAGAGGAAAGGGACACAGCCCAGAGGAAAGACGAGTATTACTTAGCAAAGTAGACACTCCAAGTCCTTCCTGCACTTTCTTCTTTTTCTCTGTAAGAAATATTTTTATTGCATTCAAGAGATTTCTCTGATTTTTCCTCATTACTCAAAACTTTGCTCTTGATATTTTCTTCTTCGCCGATGACCCACCGCTCTCAGTGTTTCACCCACACACATTCAGATCGCAATGCCGCTCAGGTGCACACTCACCCTCCACGGTGCCTTCATAGCACCCACTTAACCACACGAGCTGTGTGGTCGTAAACCTCACTGTGGGAGCTGAGCGAAGTGAAAACAGAGCTGGGGCTGGAAAACAGTGTGAATGACAGCAGATCATCACATGAATGAATGGGAGGAAGCTGAGTGACTGGCGTGATAAGAAGGTCATGCAGTTTTAATGACAGTAACTACAAAGTGAATCGTCATTAAAGGACACAATACGTGTAGTGATTCTGTAATTGTTTCCTAAACTCTCTCAGAGTTGCAGCTTTGCATTGAAGCTGCATTCAGAAAAACTCAAGTGGATGTCACTGAATGATCAGAGGCTCACTCAGCTCAATCAAACTGCAGCTGCTGTTCACCTGCCTGAAATACGACTGTGCCTCAGGCGTCCAACACAACATCTCTCACTAAAATATGGCATCAAGTCAAAGTGTCAGAAGTCAGAATATGACACTGACTAAAGCTTTTCCCGAATCATGAGTGGACTGAAGGTTTCTAAGAGGGCGGTGCCTGGAGCTCTGAAACACTTTATGAAAACTGGATCCGTTTTAGGCAGCACAATGGTGATCTGGTAATTAACCCACCAGACTTTGTTCACTGAAAGATAGAAAAGCAATTTTATCAAAGACTGGAAAACAAGAAGACCAGAAAAACAAGAAAGAAACCTGTCTCGTTGGGGTTTCAGAGGACGAGTGGTTTTTCTAAACCACTTTTCCTGAATGGAAATAAGGTCAAGCACTTGGGGTAGACTGAGACATGGCAGCATTTCACAGTGGATGATAAGAAAAAGTCTTGTTTACGAATGAACTCCAGTTACACACTAGTGTCAGTAAGAGACAGGTCAATGTAAGGAGACCAACTGGAGAGCGAAGGATCCCTCAGAGCATCAGTCCAACAGTGAAGGAAAGATTCAAGCCTTTGATTGGACACCTGCAGCGAATCGACTTCACTCTGGGATAATCAGTCCAACCACTTCAGTCTTTGCCCAACAGTTACAAGACCACAACATACTGTATATGGAAACACAGGAAGACTGAAAAAGTCTAATATTCCTGATATCACTGTTAAATCTGATGATTTCTGTTACTACAGCACGATGTGACAATGTTGTACAGATCTCCCAAAGTTGTGGAGATCATGCAGTTCATTAAAGCAAAAGAGGAGCAGATATATACTGAGACATAAAGAAATTCATAAACATGTTTCAATGATATACTCAAATTGCAACGTTTACATTAACAAGTAGAATTAAATATTAATTAATTTAAGTAATTTTGTAAAAGTCACTATAACACCTTCTTTACTGGTCTCAGTCTTTTGGATTGTTTGATATAATCTGTCTTCAAACATTTACATTTTCTGGAGTTATAACCAGACTTACTGACCAGTAAGAAATGGGCCACACTGGTCTGGCAAAGCTTTTCACTCTGTCCACTGAGAATTTAATACATTTAAATATGCAAGGAAAACATACACAACAATGGCCACTGAGTAGTTTAGCAGCTGTCATTGCATCCAGTCTCCCTGCAGATGTTTCACAATAAAAGCTCTCTTCAGGAATGAATGGTTTTAATCCACTGAAAAGTTAAAGGGCTTTCAATTTGAGCTAGTTACTGGAAGTGTTTGTATTAAAAAGGTAAAACTGTAACTGTACTGATCCATTCAGAGTTTGCTCTGTTTGGTTTAAAATGTGTCTTGAATGATCGGATCACAAGTGGACAGCCAGGACCCATCACACCTGTTACACCTGTATTTAACATCCTGTCCTGCTGACCACTTGTGTTCAGATGTCACTACTCAACTGAACAACATCAGGACCCATGAAAGTCCATGTACAGACTATCCCAGCTGCATCAGGTGACGGATGAAGTTGATAGAGGAAAACTGCAAACACGCAGATCAAGGTGAACGGGACTCAATGCAGGAACAGCACCAGCTTCAGGTGCTGCATTTACGACATATTTCTTGTTGCGTCCTTGTTGGGGACACATCTTGACACATTAGACCATCTGCATGTGATCAGATGTCAAAGTATTTAGTGGTGTCAAGTTGTGGTTTAATCACCCAAGACACATCTTAAAGCCAAGTGTGAACAGGGTTTCTGTTCCCTCATGTTTAAAGCCTTGTTTTGTAGTAAAACATTAGTAATTCTACTCGTCAAAGTCAAGACATTAGCAATAAAGTCCTGCCTCTGATCCAAGCCTGTTTCAAATAGTGCCCTGATATGTTCAGCAAGTGAGCTAAATAAAAGCCCCGCTCACTACTGGAGGAAATGCTGCAAATGTGTCAACAGAAGGTGTTTCATGAATGGGATGCGGCCTGAGCTGTAACTCTAAGTGACAAAAAAACTTAAAGATCTCATGTAACACTTTGTCTCATTTGTTGTTACCGAATCTTCTTTTAAGATGTTCAAGTCACCAGAAAAGTAACATTCTGTAGTTTGGCCAATGTATCTACTGTATTTTCCTGACATAAGTCGTACTTTTTTTCATAGTTTGACTGGTCTTGTGACTTATACTCAGGTGCGAATTGTACATATTAAAATATCTAATTTCACATGTTTTTAAATGTTATTTCACACTGACCAAGGAGTAAACATTACCTAAAGCTGTGACAGGGCAATGTAGGCCTGTGACAACTACCAGTATCTGCTACTCCTGTACCACTGGAAATTAATTTAAACATTAACTGAAAGACAGCTAAGAAAGACTGAAAACAATCCCCCCAAAAATAAAACCATATTCTGCAGATTACAGCCTGCAAGTAGTGAAATAAAAAGCCAAACACAGTAATCCAGCAGCAGAAACAAAGTTTGGAGTGAGCGAGAAACTTGTGAGGGACTGGCGATAAGTGGAGGTTACTCTTATTGCAATGAAGAAAACAAAGAAGGTGAATCGAGGGCTAAAAACAAGATGGCCACAGCTGGAGGAAGGAGCTCACAGATGGGGCTTGAACAACGTGCTGCCGGGAGAGGCTTGTCCATGGAGCAGTTACATCTCCTCGCTCTGGTATTTGCCAAGGTGATGAATAGAAATGGCTTTGTGGGAGGAGCTTCTTGGTGTTATTGCTTCATGCAACACAACCGCCTCTCTATCAGAGCACGGACACCGGTGTGCCAAAACCAGCCAGCAGACTTCCAAGCCAAGGTCAACAGTTTCCTTGAGTTCATTGAAGAGCAAGTAATTGAGCGCGACGTGACCCCGGATCATATTATCAACATGGACGAGGTCCCCCTCACGTTTGACATCTCCATGGGTCGGAGTGTCGCAGAGAAAGGGCAAAAAAGTGTGAATTTAGTGACAACTGGTCATGAGAAATCACACTTCACAGTGGTGCTGCATGCTGTGGAGATGGATTAAAATTGCCACCAATGGTCATTTTCAAATGGAAACCCATCCCAAAAATCCAATTATCCCCCTCAGTTGTCGTGGCCGTGAATGAGAAAGGGTTGGATGGATCAAGAAGTGATGAACTTTTGGCTTATAAAGTGCTACACTCGGCATCCTGATGGCTTCTTTAAAACACACAAAGCCCTGCTTGTGATGGATAAATTAAAAGTTTACAACTCCATACCTGCCACCATGGAGGCTTAACCAAAGTACTGCAGCCACTTGACAGCTCAGTGAACTGGAGCTTTAAGGCAGTTTTGGATCACTGGTGGAAGGAGTGGATGATGGATGGAGAGCACAGCTCCACGGCAACCGGGAGGATGTGCCATGCAACTTTACTGTAAGTCATTGGATGGATGGACTAACCATGGACTTCAGCGACAACGAAACCATCCTGTCGGGATTCAGAAATGCTGGATTCAATGGACCTGGAACTGATGCTGAGTCTGAAGACAGAAGAGGAAGTGGTGCTTCATCTTCCTCCAGAGTTGGAGGAGTTGTTCAGACGTGACACAGAGGATGAACAGTTCAATGGATTTAGTGATTTGGAGTGAGATCGAGAGTTTGGTAAACTTGCTTAACTGTATCTTGCTTTTTGGACTTTGTTATTTCTATTCCTCTGATTCATCCTCCCTGTTATGTTCTTTATGCTGTAGTGTATCTGAACAACTGTTAATATGTTACGTTAACACACCAGACACCTGTTCAGTTTGTTGTTTATGCTTCGTGTAGCTGAATAACCATTAATGTGTTACGTTAACATACTGTACATCTGTTCAGCCTGTTGTTCTTTGTTCTGTTGTTACTGTTCTAACCTGCCGTTCAAGATGAAATGTTTGTTCTTGGTCTCAGATTTTGGAAAATAAAATTCCCCATAAAATGTGACTTATGTATGTTTTTTTCTTCTTCATGATGCATTTTTGACTGGTGCGACTTATCATCATCATCATGACCTTTTTTTAACCAGGTCTGTCCCATTGAGATCCAAGATCTCTTTTACAAGAGAGACCAAGAAAGGCCGTACATAAAGTAAAAAAAAACAACCGCTGTAACACACAGTCACATGAAACAGACGTAAAAAATACAAATGAATAAATTTACAAAATTACTGAAGATAAAGCATTTGCACTGAAATTCATTCAGAGATGTCAGCCTTTGGAGGTTGAGCTCTGACTGTAGAGTCCACGTAGTTGGAGCTTTATTCTTCACTTCTGTTGTGACTCTCGGAGCAGTGAAATGCAGGAAGTCCTGTGAGCAGAGGCTGTAGACCCTGTTACTGCTGATTAAAAGAGATGATCAATAAATTGGAATCATCTTGAGAATAACCTTATAAATCAGAAGATACCAATGGCTGAGACATGTAAAGCTGAACAGTTTACTGTAGAATATCAGACACTGTGATGTGTTGGAGCTCCACAGTTTGTAATGAACCTCAAAGCACCATGATACACACTATCCAGGACATGGAGGCATTGGGCAGAGGCATTCATAAATAACACATCACCATGATCAATAATTGGAAGAACAGTTGACCCCACTGGTTTTAGTTTCACCCGAGCAGAAAAGCAAAACTTATTTCAAACATAAAATCCAAGTCAAAGCTTCAGCTTCTTTGCAGTGGACTGAACATGAGTCTTAAAAGACAAATTGTCATCAATCTTATTCTCCAGAGCGACTTGTAGTCTGAAAAATACGGTAGTTAACATTATGGATTTTCCTGATTGGTGTGAGTCTGGTGTAGACTAATGACAATAAGATTCATTCATAACAAAGTGAAAACATTTTTCTATTTGAAAGTCCAGCCTGTTAGATGTTTTGTGTTTCTGTAGTTTCCTGTCAGTAAAAAGAGGAATAATTTAAATAAATGCTTTCAAACTAACTCTGCTGCACTTTCTTTGTGCCTGTGTTGTGCAGATGAATTGTAAAATTAAAGTGTCTGTTCAGGATTTCCCCTCTATGTTATTTGGGGGATCACAGACATCCTGTCTGGCCTGTGATCACCTCCAGATCCCTCAGGAGGAGCTGAAGGACATGTGAGGGCTAAAGGATGCTCAGCTCAGCTCAGCTCAGCTCAGCTCAGCTCTGCACCATGACCCAGGCAAGGACTGAAACAATGGTTGGACGAGCAGATTGGTTTTTGATTTACTAACTTTTGTCCCCTGTACTTCCTTGCATCATGTTACGTGATGTTCATACATCACCAGTCCCACTCATGACTTGTTATTCAACTCTACAAACTAAAACATGTAAATTACCCAAACTGGAGGGTACAGCAGTGAAAAGGAGTTATATTCACTCTGAGTGCCACCCAGTTGGCCTGTTAGCGAGCCTAAATAAAATATGCTGATCACCTGCGGGGTAAATGATGCTATAAATAGCCGAGTCGGTAAAAAGCCTCTCTACAAAACCCCCTCAAGAACCCCTCAAGATCCCTGCCGTCACTGCTGCCAGCCCAAAGCAGCAGCCCGGTGGTAGAAATACATCCGTTTGTCTTCGCCAGCATCTCCTCACAGCACGGGTGTGACAGGGAGACGGTGGGTGGCGTACTATGGCATCTCCAGCTAATTATCTATTTGGACAAAGATCAAACACCCCACTGTGGAAATTATGTTCAATGTTTATGCAAGTCTGAGCATTCGATGTGCCAAAAAGTCTGTTTGCACGGAGAGAGAGGCCATGAGAAGGAGGCAGCAACAACAGAAGCTCTGAAGAGGTGAAAAATTACTTTGAGTGACAATATTAGAGATATCACAGTGTATAACTCACTTTCTTTACACATTGTACTGCTCACGTTGTGTCTTTACAAAGATATATTCACTGTTATTTTGTGTTTTGTTGAGCCAAAAACATCCCACTCTGAAGTCCTGTGCAGACAGTGATGGTAACATATGAAAGGGATGTTTTAACTGATTATATCACACATCTTGTTTTCTACAATAATCCAAAAGTCAATGGAAGAATTCAACAGGTTTTATCATTTATCATTGTATGGATGTCCCTGTTTATGTACAGAGCATAATCCATACATGTAAAAGTTGGACACGGCCTCAGAGACGTCACCCACTGGTATGTGGAATAAAGTTTTAAAGTTAAAGTTTAAAGTTTGGCATTTAACTGTCGCCATCTTGCTCTTGTTGGAGGAAGAGGAGAGCACATGTGGAGTCACTGGCCTTTCATGAAGGTAGATGCTTCTTAAAGGACCAAGGAAACCCAAGCAGTTCAATCATTTTACAGTATTATGGGGATAAAACTGGAAAACAAATGTGTCATTTCAGAATAACGTGTGTTTATTACCTCAGTCTGTCTCACACAGACATGTTCAGATGTCTCATGTTGACAGTTAGAGAGGAGAAATATCAAAATATGAGACACTGTAAATTCTATCTTTGTTGTTGGACATGTTTCTCTCGCAGGTAATGCTACGCTAACGTAATGCTTCTACCTCGCCCATGTTAATGTTTTCACCTCGAACACTTCATAAAGAGCACGTCAGCCTCATTCATGGACAGTGAAAGATGAACGTAGCCACCTGGTCTCACAAGTGAAGCTAAAGTGAAAATGCAAGAAGTGGCCACTAGATGCTAGCTCCAAAAAACTCTGGCTCCAACTGACTTCTCTTCAAAAATGGTCATTTATGTATGGTCTATGCCAGGGGTACTCAATCCTGGTCCTCGGGGGCCACCATCCTGTAGGTTTTAGATGTGTCCCTCTTCCAACACCTGATTCAATGATCAGGATCCTGAGCTTGATGATGATCCTGATCATTGAATCAGGTGTTGGAAGAGGGACACATCTAAAACCTGCAGGATGGTGGCCCTCGAGGACCAGGACTGAGTACCTCTGGTCTATGCTCTCACTGCAAGTATCCCCCAGTGGCTAAATGTGGTACTACAACTAAAAATACTAGTCAATTCTAATTTCTAATGATTTTTAATATGACATTATAATGTCGACCAAACCTTCCATAAGCTACAGAAGCTAATGCCTGAACATACGGAGCCATGAAGAGAGAAACACTTTACTGTGTTTTCCCAGCAAAGCAATTTTCATCCAAATGAAGGGGCACCGTGTTAGTATCCATAAAATCAGTGGCTCTCCTCCTCCTACAGGAAAGTCGCCTGAGGTTTTCTTGAGTTATTGCTCAACTGTGATGGGAATGAAAAAGACTGTCCTCCTCTTACCTCCACAGTTTGTCTTCACTTTTCTCTCCTGCTTCCTGCATTTAATTATTTACATGCAAAGACATCATTTAAAATTAAAATAAGCCCTAAATGGCACACACCAGAGTAGGTATCTTGGTGTCTGAGGGACATCCTATACTGTGCTGTATTGAATCCAACATTAATTACTAAACAGTAGAAAAGTCAGAAGATGAAGTGATGAGCAGTTATTTTTTCTTGGGACAGAGCTGTAGAGAGGGAGTTTCACACTGAGTCTGAGCTCCTTTTGTCATAGTGTAAAGGTTTAATGAAGAAGGTTAAAACTAGTGGTCAGTGATGAGAGCACCACAGTTTTCATGTGAAGCTTAATCTTCTCAGGGTTTCGAGGTGCTCACGATGCAGAACATAATTACAGGAGTTTAAGAGGCAGCGAGTTGTCAGGATGCTGCTCAGCACATCTCTACAGCTGAGGGGAGGAGGCCAAAGCTGCTGCTAATAAAAATACCTGTAGGCGAAAAAACATCCCCGACATGTTTTAGTCAGACTATTGTCCTCTGAAGGGATACAGCAGTCTGATAGTGAGTCAGTGTAATAAGTTTCTGAATGGTTTTGGTCTGGCGCCACATCATTTAATTTTTAACCACTTTCTACATGAAAGAGCTGGAAAAGGACGACGAGGATACATTTATTCAGCCGCACAATGCAAATGGAAATGACAAAAATGTAAAACAACTGTCACTTCATCATTTATTTCTGCTATTGTTACTGTGTGGGGAGAGGTATTCAAACGCTGCTGAGAGCATGTAGCTGTGTTTGAGTGAGCGCTCGGAGGAGGGGGCGCTGCCAGTGCTGTCACCTTCCTCTGCTGTTGATTTAGCTCGGACCCTCCAGCTCATACATCTCAATAAAGCACCTCGACAGCTTGTTCCTCCTGTAAATTGATGTTTGCTCCGATTTAATTTATTTTGGAAACGTGACTCCATCCTGCTGTGCTGGAGGAGATTTAATTATGCATGTATGAAATAAATAGGTGGGCTGGGGTAGGAATTCTTGGTGGTACAGTGACCTATGAATGGGTGTAGAGCAATTAAAATTGGATGTGGAGAGAGAGGATGAAAAACAAGGAAGGACAACAGCCAAAGAAAAGTCTGTTCATCATTTGTCTCCATATCTGCTCAGGGTCAGTGCCACAGACTCTCCAGGTTAAAAACAGTGAAAACCCACGAAGACAATGAGATTTAAGAAAGGTTGGAGTTGGATCTTGACCATGTTGCATGTTTTATTAATGCAACTATGCAAACTGCCTGGATTACATTGTGATTTGTAAAAACAGAAAAAGAAAAATACAGTAATTTAACAGAAAGCGGGTGAAGGTCACTGTCACTGGAATAAATCATCACTAACTTTGTTTAGACTATAAAGCAGAATCACTGGGTTTCTGTTGCCTTACATTTAGTGCTGCACGATTTGGGGAAATTTAGCGACTGTGATTATGGTGAATAATATTGCACTTGCTATTTTAAGCTTAATTTATACTCATGCGCAAAACTGCGCCCGCATTGCATCACGTGACCGACGCATAGGGTCGTTGGCCCCGCGTGGCCCCTTTGCAACACATGCTGCGCACACGTCAAAAATTGTAGCTGTCGCAGACCTCACCTCTCCTGATTGGTCCGTTTGTAGTCACATGCTGTGATGACGTGCTTCCTTGTACGGGACAGTAAAAATGACGAGATGAAAAGAAACTCCACCGTTTGGTGTCTTAGCCAATACCAGCCACACCCCCGACGAGGGAAACTGCAGCAACATTTTCAAAACAGCAGACATAGGTTGCGCTCGAGTATAAAGGCAAAATGTGTGCAGGACACCCGCAATGACGTGTACGCAGACATATACAGAGTATACAGAGGCCTTTAGAAATGGCGTATTTCCACACAACGTACCAACTCCAACTTTCAAAATTTTGCACAGCACTTCTTTCACGTCGCTGTACCTGAATCCAACATACGATGGTACCTTGACCTTGTGTTGTAGCTCTGTGTGTGACGGTGAGTACAGCCACGGCAGCCACACAGCAAGCCACTGAAAGTCAGCCCAGCCAGAGTAGGAAGCATCACAGTCTGTTGTTTTTGTTTGCTTGCTACAGTGCACATTTTTTCTGGAGTCCCGTGATCAACGAGGTTCCCACAGGATGGGAGTCAACTTGGGACGGTACAGGATAAAAGTTAGCAGGAACCAACCAATACGACAAAAACCATAGGACAGGCGCCGCCATTTTGTACTTTTCTGTTAATAATCCTACGCTCTAACGCAACTCATAACAGCTCCACGGCCCAGAAGCCAACAGTGCTTCCAGCTTTCCACTGAAAATAAAGGAGACATATTATAGAAAATCCACTTTTTAAAGTCTTTTATATGAACTGTTTGGTATGTGTCTTCCCTCTAAGTCCACTGACTGTGAGATTTTAAAACCATCTCATTGTTGCTGAGCTGCTTGAAGAGAAATACCTGTGGTAAAACGAGCCTTTCTGGATTCTGATATATTGTGATGTAACAATATATATTAATATATCTAATCTAACCGTCTAATATATTAGACGGTGTCTGACAGGGTCTGACAGATGCTGCATTAGCCAATCCCTGCACAGTATCCCATGTGGTTTCCCACAGTGTCAGAAGCGTAGGATCCACCTTCTTGGATTTCTCCGTTACAGCAGAAGTTTGCAACCAAAACTCAGTTTGAGTTGTAAAAACCCACACATTTCATTACACAGGCTGCAGCCTCACAGCGGATTCATCTCATTTTCATTTACTCGTGTTGCGCTGGTTTCCTGGTCACAGCGACGGCGTCATTACGTCAGTGCAGAGCAACGGAGGAGAGCATTAAAGGTACAGGCACTGAAAACAGTTTGTTCTGAGGAGACCTGATGCTGAGTGTTTCTGAGGAAGACTTATTTAAACTTCCCTGAAAACCAGTATAATATGTCTCCTTTAACCACTAGCGTAACATTTTGTGCCCCCACCCCCACCCAAAACACAAGCGCACTTCGTGCACGCTACACGCAGGCACGCACACACACACACACACACACACACACACACACACACACACAAACACACACACACAGATAGACACACGCATGCACAGCCACTCAAGAGAGGCTAGACTAACAACGCTAAACGTGATGCTACATTTTCTCGTCATTTTTCATCCACCTGTTTTTTTCTTGCTGAAATGAGAAACAGCTCTCCTCACACCATCATCATGACTGACAGGTATCAACGTGATTGGACCAATGATCATTTCCTCCTCCCTCACCAGCTACTGAGCGTTACCTTACCGACCTGCCCCGAGCTGTTCCCTTCACAATAACGGGGCCTGTGGCAATAACAGACAGCTGCTTGGTTTTTCTTCCTTCCTTCATGGGCCCCTGACGGCGTCTGGGCCCTGGTTACACTGTCCATATTTACACCACTGCCTTTTACTATTTATTCATTTTTAGTATTTTCACGAGTCAAGAAAGTTTGAGACGCCTTCACGGTGGCATCTGTACTTTATTGATCTGGTTTGATCAATAGAGGTAAAATAAGGCCTTTGAGAGATGCTTATTTCTTTTCCTAATAAAGATCATACATGAAGAAAAGCTGCAAACAATGAGTGATTATGTTTGAGTTTTGCTTGAGATTAAAATGATGGCTTAATAGTGGAATAGAGGAGTACTTCTCTCTGACCTGCTGCTCTGGTGTGTGTGTGTGTGTGTGTGTGTGTGTCATGGTCGCTAATGGCAGCTGGACGTGAGAGAGAGAAATGGATGATTTTATGCTATGTTCAATGAATAACAACATTAACATCAACAACAACAACAACAACGGTAAATAACAAGAGAGTCTCTGATTGGCACAGACAACTGAGGTAAATAGTTGGTTTCGTGGCAAAACAAGTTGCACAAAATGCAGAGTGCATGTGAACTGAGGTTTATTAGGGACTAACAGAACCTTCCAGCTCAATCAGCCTCCATGCAATTAAGCTTTGAGGTAAGTGTTGGAGTTTTAATGCCCTAACTTGTAGCGCAAGTGAAGAAGCAGTAAACTATGGAAGATCGAAGAAGCTACTGTTGGTTGTAAAGGTCACACACTTGGACTGTGCAGGTTCAATGCCCCCTTCTCTAATCCAAAGACTCCTGAAGCACTTCATTCAAAGCTCATCTCACTCTGATGATCCTGTGATGTTGCTTCATTGCAAAGAAGAGCTCTGGCTGAAGAATAAGCAGCAGCAGCCGCAGCCTCACACCCAGAGTCTCCCACACAGGAACTCAAGTCTGCTTCCCATGGCAACCTCCTCTCTGAACACCTCAAAATAAATACGACTCAGACAGGCACAAGGACACAGGCAACAGCAAGATCAAAACAAACTTCCTCCTCTGTCGAAACTCATCAAAGGCAAAATTCCAGGCTTTGATGTTACTTTTAGATCAAAATCTGAAAGATTTCATGGCGATGGGAATCGTCAGGTTTTTGTCAGATGACTCAAACACTGATGCTTAAACACTGGGTGGGCCAAAACAGTGGCGCTGTGGTGTGAAGTGACAAATCAATGCAATGGTCTGTTAACAGGCAGGAGTGATCAAAGGGCTGAACCCGTGCCAGTTTGCTGTATCAGTGGCACGCTGGATGGGAGAAACATCAAGCATCCATCTACATCTGGCTTTTTAATATTTAATCAGACAGACTGCCAATAGAAAGAGATTTACATCTGAGAGGCGAAGCCCTCATTAAGCACGAAAGTTAATAAAGTGTGCCAGCTGATATGTGCACTGCTCATTAGTCATTCTTTTGTCAACTCTTAGATGAACATACAGTAGAGTGTGAAGTGTTTGCGTTAGCTGAGATTAATAACCACAACTTTGTGAAAAAAAATAAAAAGCATTTGAAGACCGAAGTGGAATCAAGTGAGTGTCGAAAGATATCTGCAGAGCTCACAGCTCACAAGGACAGAGAGCAAATCAATTACACTTCTGAGGGAGTCCAGAGCTCTCCTCAGCCCTCCCTCCACCCTCCTCTTCCTCTCTACTGTTCACTCCTTCACTTCTGAGAGCAGAGACTTTACTGCACTGTAAATACGAGCTGCAGGGACAAGGCTCGGCTCACTCCTTACCATATTCAAACCAATTTGAATTTGTAATGTTTGAGGCGGTGAAGGAGAAACTGCTGGAGAGGAGACGAGCCCCAGTTTTGTGTGGCACCATTACAAGCAGGAAGGGGGAGGAAAGAAATCCATTAGACTTTTCTGAGTGTCCATCAGTGGGAGGCAGTGAAAGACAAGCATCACAGCATGTGTGTGGACATGTGCACCAATGAGGTCTAATGAGCGTATTTCATCATACAGTAACAAACCCTCTGCACACACCCTGTGGGAACTTTTATGATGTAAAGATGCTTCTTTGACAACCGAATCTTTTAACCCTTGACAGGTTGTCAGTCACCTGTATCTAAAATACTGACAGCACTGTCAGAAACACTCCACTTCTGTATCCACAGGCAGCAATTTTCCTGAGTGAAGCAGTGATGCTCAGTGCTGGTGTGTCACAAAGGCAGGTGTGGCTCAGCTGACACTGAAAGTTGCCCAGGATGTTTTCTAGCATCTTGCACAGTAGCTAGTAAAGTGGTAAAGTGCAATGCCAGTGATGGCCACTAGATGCCGGTTCACTTTGTTTCAAAACTGTCTTTGTCAATTGTACTCAGTCAATAGATTATTTTCAAGAGTCATTCTGGTGTTGTTAGCTAAAGTCTGCTCTTCTCATGTTTAGATGTGTTTTCAGGACTTTTTCTGTGACTTAAGGTCGGTGTGACTGATGGGAATACAACCCAGACCTGGCAGTGCCTTTCAGGGTTCCTGCTCTTTTCAACAAATTATTTTCCAGGAGGTTTTCAGGACATTTTCTGTGATGTAAAGCTGATGTGGTTGGTGGAAACTGTCACCGACAATATCAAGTTCCTGTATAATATATATGAAAAAATATAATGGAAATTAAAAGCATAGCAGACAATATGGTAATTCTTAACAAGATAACGTTAGCAGCTATCATAGCCTAAACAAATCATTTCAATTAAGTCATTTTAATCAGTTTTGAGGACAACTCTGAACATTTTTCTTGTTTCTCCCAAATTCCAGGAAAAAATTGATGAAAAAGTCCAAATGTTATGGAGAAATACGCACGATTTTTAAACTAGGGACTTCACAGGAACTCACAACACAGATCTACTTTCAGAGCTGTAACAATGAAACAAGCTGCAAGAAATATGTAAACCAGATGATTATTAGTTTAAAGCAGTTTGCTTTTTAAAACATTTAGTTTCAGTGATAGTGTGTAAGAGAAACTGATCCAGTGTCTGTCAGTATCTACACATTACATGACATGCAGAGTGACTCCACATGTATTTGGGTGTACCTTTCACTAAATGGGAAGAATATTAATTTTTAAAAAAGCCAAGAATTTGCTGAAAATTGAGTCAAAAACATCAGTCCAGTTCAACCACCTGACTTACTGCCCCTCCAGTGACTGTTTATCATGTGTCCCTGTAGTCGTACCTGCCTGTATGAAGCCCAGCAGGTGACCGAGCTGTGGTCAGCGAGTGGGTGATTGTTATTACAGGTCCATTTTTTTCCAGCCTGTGAGCACTCAGCCTGAGTGAACAGGAGCATCATGACTTCATGCTCGTGGTGGGTTTCCCTCGTAATCCGGTCCTCCATGTGCTAAATGCCAGCGGGCTCTGTTTGTCTCCCCACCCTAACATCTGAAAATAGATCCTGGCCACAGCTCTGATGTCATCTCCAGCACAGGAGAATAGAGCGGCTTGAAGAAAACGGCTCAACCAGATGGATTTTCCATCGAGCATAAGATGCACTTCACGCACTGGGTTGCCATGGAAACACGTCTGTTAATAAAAGAAGACCAGTGTACTTTTGTAATTCTCCTGTCAGTGTGTGGTTTCAGGTGTGTGCCTCTGAAATTAATAAATAAACCTTAAACCACAGCTTGTTCTCTATGTTATGACTATAACTGTGAATAATTTAAACTATAAAATGTATATCTTAAAGTTTGAGCACAGTAAACACCGACATTGCATAGATATTAATGTTCTTCATTTGACAGATCAGACATCTGAGATAAAAGAAAAAAGAAGTGAAGCACAAAAGGACATGAAATCCTGAATCAATCCAAAATCAATGGTTCCTACACAAGTCTCCACATCCTCCACGTGGTTCTCTGATCAATGCAATGTGCCTGTTTTTACAAAGTGAAACAGGTTTAAATTTGATGAAGGGAGCCTTGCTCAAGTCTCTTCAAGCTTGACTCATTTAGTACATGAAGTTGGACTTGGTCTTGACTTGAGATGAATTAATGTTTAATCAGGACTTGTTAGTAATGACTCAGGATGCAGGGTTTTTGGTGGGGACGTGGGACTTGTTTGTTTTGACTCTGGACTTCTTGCTCATGATTTGGGCTTGTTGGTCTAGACCCAAAACTAGCTATAATTTGGAACTTCTTGGTCTTGACAGAACTTTTCCTTTTAACTTGGCTCTTAATGGGACTGGCTTTGCTCTTGCTGGTAATGATTTGGACTTCGTAGGCTACGTTCAGACTGCAGGGTTAATGCTTAATTTGGGTTTTTTTGTGAAACATAATTTTTTTGCGAGTTTGTTCACATTTCCAATTAAATGCGACTTGTATGTGATCTCCCGTGTGAACTTAAATACAACCCAAAGGTATCCCGCATGCGCAAAAGTGGACATAACAATGTCATGCAGCGAGCACGCTTCAGTGTTTGTAAACATGGACGATAACGGTGCAGCGTATTTTACAATTCTAACGTTGTTGTCCAACAGGAGTAAGCACATGTACAACCTGATTTTAAGAAGAAGGTTGAAAAGGAAGAGAGTCCAGTTTTTGGCCGTGGTGTTTTGTGAGGCAGTGGCAGCAACATCCATCCAGAGAAACACATGGGTGTGGGGTCGCAGCCCGGAGTGGTGGGATAGTGATGTGAGAGGCTTTAATGATACGGAGTTATGCAGATGAAAGATGTTTGTTGCGTATTGTGACGTGTAGGTCAGATAAATGTGACATGGCCGTTCAGACAGAAGTCACATGGCAAAAGATCAGATGCGTATCAGATCTTGGACCACATATCCAAGTGGCCTGGGTCGCATTTGAAAAAATCGGATCTGTGTTGTTCAGACTGCCATGAAAAGATCAGATACAGGTCGCATAGCAGCAAGAAAAATCAGATTGGAGTCATTTCAGCCTGCAGTCTGAACGTAGCCTTAGTTTTGAACTAATTTCATGGACTTAGGACTTGTTAGTAATAACTTTGGACTGTTACAGTTAGTCATGATTTGGTCTGGACTTGGACAGGTTGGTCATAACTTTGACGTGTTGGCTTTGACTTAGAACTATTGGTTGTGACTTTTGGTTCGGCTTCTGTTAGGACTGATCATAGATTGCGTGGTACTTTTGACAAAGGTCTTGACTTTGCTGGTCTTGACTTGGACCTTGGTCCTGACTTGGTGTATTGTTTGACCTCTCTTGTCTGGTTTGACATGTGATGTTGAGCACATTCTCACTGTCCCCAATGTCTATGCTAAGCTAGGCTAAATGCTCCCTGAACTGCATGCACAGATAGATAGAGATGAAACTGACCTCAATCTTCTCATGTAAGACAGTAAAATGCCAAACTTACAAATCAGCCAGACTGTCAAACCTTTAAACTGCGTCACTGATGTTAAATTGATCCAACTCCTGCAGGTCTGTCCATCAGATGTTTGACATGAGAGCTGTAGTTGATGATCTATATGTGACGGTTACTGAGTGAATGTGACTTCCACCCAGGTTGCAGCCTCCTGTAATCGATAATCCCACGCTGCTCCTTGATAACACAACCCACGTTCCTAATATGGCTGTGCTTGATGGGACCAAGCCAAGACTTCAACACACACACAGACACCAAAGCTACTATAACACAGCACTGGCATCCAAGGGCATCAGAGCCTCTCTCAGTCTCATTGACAAGCTGTCTGAATTAGGAAATGCTCCCGCGGGTTTCAACAAAGATAAATGACAGTGCAGGAGTCGCAACCCAATGTCAGGATCTGGTGCTCCGGTTCCTGGTGTGTGGGTGTCCATGTTTTGTCTGTGTCTGTTTTGTGTTGTCCGTGTTTTCCTCCCTCCCCTGTGTTTCCCTCTCCAGGTTGCGCGGCTGACTCTGAGTGACTATCAGGAGAACTCGTGTCACCTGGGGCTGATTAACAGGCAGCCTATTTTAACCTGGGCTGCCAGATGATCAGCGCCAGTCTGTTGTCTTCTAGCATCGGTACGTTGGCTCACGAGTTTCACAGCATTTCGAGTTTTCGAGTCTCTCTAGTGTATTTCACGTCAGTGATCTGAGTTAAGACTGTTAGTCTTCATTTTGTGTTTTGACCCAGTGTGGTTTATTTTTTCCCTGCTAACCTAGCAGTGGTTTTTTGTTTAGCCTTGGGCTCCTGCAGCAGCAGCGATTTTTAGTTATCCCTGTTTTTGATACCTGCAACCTGCAGAGGATTTTTGTTTCTGTTTTTTCCCTGCTCCATCTGGACTCTCTCTCTGAAGCCTTCACCTCCCTCTCCCTCCAGAGAGCCGTGCAGCCTGGGTCCCTCCCCGAAGTCTCCAGCCACTGGATCACCGCCTTCCGTCCCCTCGGCGGTCAAGCTGGTTCCTCCGAAGAGACTCTCCTCGCTGGCGGTTTCCCCCCGCTGCCTCTGTTCTCCGAGCCTCCGGGGTCACCGCCTTCCTGCCACCTCATCACTCGAACCTGTACCACAGTCTGTGGACCGCGGGTCGGGACAGACTCGCCAGCTTCACCATAACCCTCTCAGGCTCAGCATCCCGAAGGTGGTCCGGACAATCCCGAGCCCTCAGCTTCATCATTACCCCTGTGACTCTCTTACTACGAACTCTGTGTTGTTGTTAATAAACGAGGGTTACCTCACTACAACTACTCTTGGGGTTTTCTGCTATTTTGGGTCCACGCCACCCACCTGCATTATGACAGA
>OOFC01040921.1:0-11882 GCA_900323345.1 Pseudochromis fuscus | reverse complement strand
GTTCTTACTTTCAGAGCCTTGCATGGCCAGGCCCCTGTCTACATTAGAGACCTGTTGCGTCCTTACACCCCCACTCGGAGGCTGAGATCGATGGATCTGAACCTACTCATGGTCCCTCGTAGTCGTTTTAGGACCCGAGGAGACCGGTCTTTTCAGGTTGTTGCGTCGAGGCTCTGGAATGATCTTCCACCCTCCTTACGTTCGCTTGACTCTGTTGATGTGTTTAAGAGTCACCTTAAAACCCACTTGTTCCTGCAGGCATATCCAGCTCATTAGAGTAGGGGTATTATGACCATCATATATCTGTCTGTTTTATTGTATCTTTAATATGTATTTTTGATGTTGTTTTATGCTTTTGTGAAGCACTTTGTGACCCCTGTCTGTGAAAGGTGCTATATAAATAAAATTTACTTACTTACTTACTTACTTACTTACTTACTTAGTGTTCCCCAAGAACCAGGATTGGGAACCACTGTAGCACCTTTTTACTTTTTTACAATGTGCTTTACAAGCTTTGTTGCTTTGTAATTTACCCATTAACACACCACAATGGAAACATCGGGAGCAACTTAGGGTTCAGTGTCAAAGACACTTCAACATGTGGACAGCCATAGCAAGGACTTGAACCACCTTTCTTACCATCTGTGGCAGGGGTGGGCAATCCTGCACTATCCTGCATGTTTTAGATGTGTCCCTCTTCCAACACACCTGATTCAAATGACCAGGATCGTTATCAGGCTTCTGCAGAGCTTGATGATGAGCTGGTCATTCGAATCATGTGTCGGAAGAGGGACACATCTAAAACATGCAGGATAGTGGTCCTCGAGGACCAGGATTGGACACCCCTGATCTGTGGGCAACTCGCTCTACCATCTGAGCCACGGCTGACTCCACAGTGGAGTTTGTAATTGCCACCAAATTCAAACTAAATAAATCATCAGTCTTTCATAGTAGACTTAAGGAATAAGAAACACCTGATGCACAACAACAACAGACGCAAACTAGTAGCAGCTACTCCACAACCATCTCTGGACTAAGGCAAGCTGTCTCGGATCAGGTGAGGATTTAAAATTGCTGGCTCACTTGCTTGCACATAATATAAGTTGGTTAAGACAAGTGTTAAGACATCACATCCTGCTTGTGTGGGACAAAAAATGCACAGGTACAATTTACCAAACAAATCAAGAGTGTGAGAAACTACATGCTCTTCTTGTAAAGGAAGCTGTCTTTTGGTTGTTCTGTATAAATGATGTAACCCTGGTAACGCATGTGTGTGTCAGCACATGCATACAGGAATTTTATAACAGACAGACAAAAGAATCTACCACCTCTTTCAATTCAGGCTAATGTGAAAGCACCTAAAAGTACAATACAACTGAAGGTCACTAACTTCCAACAGACTCCCATTTAAACTACTGCTCTCATAAAATACTAAGTTAATTTTGCTCACAAGTCATTATCATGTCGTTAGCTAGATTCACTTCTTCACCAGAAGGAGGGAAATTGAATCAAATTGGTCAAATTGAATAATTCAAATGATTAAATAATTAAGTAAACAGAGGGCCTCGAAAACAGGTATGTTTTGGGACACAACTATGTTGATTGACAGGCCTGGTCTGGAGTGATTGACAGGCCGTCAGTCGAGGCAGGCTGGCAGGGTTATTCACCGGTGAACTTCAGTGTGATGCACATTGTTCTCAGTCAGTTGTGATGTAATGACTGTTATTTTGTAGGTGCAGAAGGCAACACATGTACCACCAACAGTTTTACTGTTCATCGGCGTCTTTTAATCAGTTTCAGGTTCATGGTAATTTTGGATTTTTTTTTTTTTTTTTTTTTAATGCAGACTCTCAAGGGATTCTGATATCCAGTAAGTACATGTATATTTTTTTAATGGCTTCCAATCTTAATGCACTTTAAAGGGAATTTCTTCATTAAATAGGATATGTGTCTCACCTGTGATGAGGTGGTGGTCTGAATACTTGTGTCCTCCAGCCAGGTGCACAGTGTTAGTGCCTTGCTCCAGTCGTTTCTCTATTTTTCTAAGCTCCTGGCTCCACAGCATCAGATGTGAACCGAGTCAGAGCGCCCCCACTGTAATCACCTGAACATGTTTCCACACAAGATGCCTCATTTTCATCCTGTTTGCCATTATTCATAACATGCGATTGATTTGCAGCCCACAGTAATAACCTGCTTATAATGCGCATAATATTTTTTTTGGGTGGGCTCGTTATGCCTCCAGAGAACATAAATATATACATAGGGAGAACTCGAGTGTGGACTCAGCGGCTGTCAGTCATCAAAATTCATGGGTGTCCGAATGATGGCGATACCATCACAACATCACCAACACAGTCCAGTTGGTGAGTTATCAGTCTGCATGATGTGATGTCATACAGAGAGTGGTATTTGTAAGAATTCAGTGTTGACCTGAACTGGACCAAAACTAGAATTCAGCAGTAGAATTTTTTTAACTTTAAATTAACTGCATTCAGATATGGATGTATAAAAAAATCCTCACATTGTCAACCAGGAGGACAGCCACTCAAGCCACACCTCGTACAACTTTACACCAATCAGCCACACCAACCTGTTGAGACCTGAACTCCACAGACCCTCTTAAGCCATCCTATGGCATCAGTCACCACCACTGCCTCCACTGGTTCACCTTTTTCCCATAGTGCATCCTGGAGTCATGTAAGAGAGAACCTGATTCATCAGACCAGGCAGATGCAGGCCAGCCTTTGCTCTTGTATCACTGAGACTCAACCATCCATGACCCTGTCACCAGTTCAACTGTTTTTCTCACTTGGACCACTTTTGGTCAGTACAGACCACTGCCGACCAGGAACACCCCACAGGAGCTGCAGTTGTGGAGATACTCTGACCCAGCTGTCGAGACATCACCATGTGGCCCTTGTCAAATTCCTTCCAACTTTAAGAACTGACCACTGCCTAGAATAGTCCAGTCTTTGGCCAATGCCAATGTCATTACATTGGCATTAAAGAGATAACAGAAAAAGAAGAGAGAGGGCGTCTTTCTGCATATTAGTAATAATGTTAGTATGTGTGAACTAGCTGTTGTTTACTGTGCTACATAGAAGACACTCTATATGCCAGATGTGTTGTGTTCGTTGTCATTACAGGGTCAAGTATTACGCAACACAGGGTCATGCAAAGACTATATGTGTGTGTGTGGGTGTTTTACTGCATTCATGATGCATTTTTCATCCAAAGCAACTAGCCTGACATCCTATCAGCTAAATACATTTATCTTAGCAAAATGTCTTCTGCCTTTGAACGAATTACCACAGATTAAAGTCCACCTGAAATGCTGTCAGCAGGATAGTTCAGCAAGAAAACACTGAAAGAGAGTAGTACTAGCTGTAGTAGTAATCAGTACTTTGTTAGATTAGTATCATTAGTTAGTTGTGTAACAAACTGCAAAGTGTTGACTTTGATTCTGATGTTGGTTGAGTTGGAAATGGTTCAATTTAAAACAGCTTGTGTCATTGACCATTGCCTAAGTTTGGTTGCTAGGTGACCATTGTAGACTGTAAGTAGAAATGGACAAAGCAATCAGGGCTCAAAAGTAAACCCAATGCAGAAATGCAAAGAAGTGTAATACTCCCAATGGCCACTAGATGCTTGCTCCAAAAAAAAAAAATTGAGGAAGATTTAGGGACGTGGTTGATTTAATGGACAGGCCTGGTCTCCAGTGAAACTGGATGAAAGCTTGGTCTCATACACACTGGGCACCTGGGTTTAGTGGTCACACTGGGGACCCGCCTCCTCACTCCTCCCTTCATATCCAAATATGGTCACTTCTGGCTCCAAACAACCAACATGGTGATGTTCAAATGCCAAACATCCTGGCTTCAAAATCCACAAACCAAGAGATAGAAGTGCCCGTTGGAGAGGCTGGATGGTGTTCAGCAGGTTTGTTTTCGGTGTCAGCTATGACCTCCAGTCGCTGTGTTGTTTTATAATAAAGGAGAAAGAGCAGCAGGTGTAGTTGCTTCTTTTTGGAGATGCTACAGTACATAGTAACGTTAGCTAGGTGCGGTGTTTTGTTGTGTTTTAATGGTTCAATTAAACTGTTTAAAAGGTTTTGTCCCATTGACATACCCTGATTTTGCCAGAAATACTGCACGATACAGAAGTCAGATACGCTTGAAATGCTGTTTTATTCTGACTTTAATAACTCTGCGTGCAGCATTTACATCCCTGTTAGGGGTTTGCTACCTGACTTTTGGAAGTTGCAAGACTTACGTTTTTAAAAACCCAAAAGCTCTCTGTTTACACACACCAGCCCATCATTAACAAAAGTATTAAAATCACTTCATTATCAACCCATATTATGTGTGCCTTCATTCCCGGGCCAGTGTTCACTCTGCAGTAGAAGACTGCAGGCTGTGGAAAAACATCCATTATACATGTGATCGAGCTTTTGTTTTTATCAAACAGCATACATTAATTCAATTTACTTATTTATTTTCATTCATTTTCAATTATTCTGTTTTTCTCTGTATTTTGTCAGGAACTCTTTGTTCAGCTGTAAACCAATAATTCTGACAGAACAGCTGTGCACCTGAATATATGGTTTTATAATGATGTTTAATTCAGTCTCTCACTCTCAAATGGTAACAAAGTGACTCCTGTTCCTCGCTTTAATGAGTAATTAACCTGAAGATTGTGCTTTTTTAATAGCTTTAATCATGTTTGCCTGCAGTTTGTATAATGGAGCATTAATTTCACTAGTATTTCAACAATTTTGAAACACTATATTAAGGAATAAAATAAAACCAGCTCTATTAAAGTTCCACCTAAGATTTTAAAATTTTGACTCCACTGCCTGCTTTCGGTCGCTCACCCACTGTTTGACTGACATACAATCTGAGGGAGCAGAAGCACCACAGTAATGAGTGCAAAAAAAGAGACAAACTGAATACAAGGAAGTGGAAAAATATCAATTAAAATCCATGAAACTTTGAACATGCAGCAGTCTGTCACATCTTCCTAATGTCAACTTTTTAAGGACTCATTAAAACACCCTTGTTTATCCTTGACAGCCACTTCAGCCTCAAGTTCACCGACATCACAGGCATCACAGATTCTTCCAAAACCCCCCACAGGAGCTTGTGTTGTTTTAGTTTTTAAGATAAAACATTGATATTGTTAAAAATGATTCATTCTTCTCGACAGCATCCCAATTATTTTCCAAGTTTACAGCACAAATTTTTACACACCAGAAATGTGTTTTGTGTAATCCTGTTGTTTCAATGCGGCGCCATAGATGACGTTCCATTGACTGAGCTCTGAGTGTGTGTTTTTTTTCTTTTCTCCACCTTTTCTCTGGATCCTTGGCAAGAATTTTCTTCCTCAAAGACAAGGTTGCCAGGGCAACAGCCCTAGGTTAAGATGACTTCAAAACTCTGGTTTGATTTCCTTGGTTTGATTCCACTTGCAAGGTGTGAGCGTGTGTGTGTGTGTGTGTAGCCAATGCTCAGGTGTGTGTTCTTGCCTCTGCATCCTACAGTTCTCTATAAAGACACAGGCATATATCTGTATCTCTTTCTTTATTAATAATGCATGCCTGACAGTCCACTGGATGTAATGTTACTGCATCATTACCAGCAGACTTTATGGTAAATAAAGTCAATAGTGTCAGCGGCCCAGTGCATAGCCTGGGGTAAGTTTTAATGCGATAAAGGCCTAATCATTTCAGCATGTGCAAACAGACAGAGAAAAGTCAGTTCGACTGTGCACATTATGCACCTCTGTAAGTGTGTGCTCCGGTTTTCATCAGTGTTTTTTATTTTTTCCTTCCCATCTCCACCTCAGTGTGTAACTGATAGTAATAGATCTATACCCTCCTCCAGCCACCCACCCCCAATCACCTTCATGCAAACACACACATGGAGCTACACAATCATTTTACATTGTACCCACCTCAATGTGAAATCACACCATTCAAACCAAACCTTACAATGGACATAAGTGCTGAGGAGTAGGGGACATCAGGAGAAGACAAGACTCTCTATCATTATGGCGTTTTTATACAAAAAACACACTATTATGATGTTTGCAGCATGATTACACCCTGTGGAGTACGACTGTATCTGTGGTTTATGTGATGCTTGTCTTTTTTTTTAGTCAAGGTAATTAGAGGTAATTACAACGCCGTGATACCCACCGCCACATCTCCCTCCCTAGATCTGCTCCAGCTGTTGGAGCACGAGAGGCTGGAGATGATGATGATGATGGTGATGATGATCTTCCCCTTTTTTCCTCTTTCTTTTATCAGGTGTCACTTCATGGTTACAAGAAGTCACATGGCGCTGACCCTCGAGTAGAGTAGAGAGGCTTTGAGCAAAGGAGGAAGTGAGGGGGAAATGGGGAACTCTGCTAATCATTACTGTGATTTGAGAGTCTTTTAAGGACAGTTACAGTTAATAATTAAAAATGATTCGTTTGTAAGAGTGCTGCAATTTCTGTCTGAAGATTAAAGTCCTATTGAAACTACGTCCCATCCATACCCCCTCCACTCCCCCAAAAATGTTTTCATCGGATCTACACGATTCACGTAGGTCACCTATTTTGGATCCAAAACGGCAAAATTCGTGGAAAGGTGAGTGATTTTCATGCCTGCATGACTCCATTCCCCTGCATAAATACTCTCTATTGCTGGCGATACGTTTAGTGTTAAATGGCAGGAGTTTGCTTCCCCTGCTCCTCGGAGCGTTTCTTGGTAAAATGAAAACAAGCTGCTTTACTTTGCAATGTTGATGTATCATACTAGCTAATAGCTACTGTCTCTGTCTGGCTCCTGAACTTACTGCTTGAAAAGTTTGCACGCCAACTTTGCGCATTTCATGGGATCACTTACTGGTGACGATGCAGCCTGTGGGCAGGCTTAAGCATCAACATGTGGGGTACAAGCCACTGATTGGCTGAGACGCTTTCACTCCAAAACTTTCCTCAGGCTGCTTATTGGGTGAACAGCTAGTATGAACACTTAGGCCCTCGGTCAAAATGGGTGGGCCCAATACTAGCGCTGCAGGTGTCAAGACGTAAGCAGTTTTTGTTCATTTTCTGACTATATTGAATTACTGAATACACATTTATTATGACAGCATAGACGTTATAATTATAAAAATGGGTTTTAAAAAGATTATTAAAAAGTTGTAGGAATTATTTGAACTTTCAAAGTAAAGTTGTGGACTTCTTGTACACTTATAATATAACTGTAACCATAGAAGACACTGAATTGCCAAACTATTTCTTTCATCACAGCCTCATAACTTTGTATGTTTATAAGTTCAGCTAACAAAAAAGTAATGGGGCATCACAACAAGTGATCAGGGATTTCAGATTGAGTTCAAAGAGTAGTTCTGGTCTGAAATCAGCATAAACCTGTTTGTTCCTTCCTCGCTGTGGAAGTACATAACTTCCACTGTGAGTATCCGGTCTAATGCAGAATGCCAGGTACTCACAGCAGCAGCAGCAACAGCAGAAGCAGCAGCAGCTCGCTAAAGCTCTTTGTGTCTGAATCACTTCTTAATGTAGAGAGGGAAAACTCGCATGCTGTGATGAAATGCTTTTTCTAGCCCGAAGCACGTCTTTATACTCTTGAACAGCTTGTAGAGAAATACTGTAAACAGCGCTGCACTTGAAATGAGTTTGCTGAATAAATAATATATTACAAACATCAGGGTTCATAAGTAATGAACTGCTGAGGTTTCTAGCAACTCTTTTGAAGAGCTTCTGTTTTATATTTTTACTTTTAACCCGTGAGTCTAACGCTGAATGATTTATCTACTTCATTCATTGGTGCTGAGAGGGATCAGGAAACTCTTGGAGGTTTGTGTGGATATTTTGACACCTTTTTTTTATGACACTTTGAATGGTCAAGAGGGCAGCAAAGAAAGAAAAACTTAACCTCCACATTAAGTAAATTCAGTTGGGTGTATTAGGTGAGAGGAGTTTTTTATCCATCAGTCTTTATACTGACAAATGACCCACGCTGTCATTTTGGGATGTGTTATTAAAGCAGTTAAATGTGTGTAGCTGTATCCCTCACTGCTCTGCGCCTCCTCCTAACATCTGGCTCAGCAGAGGAGAAGGTGGAGTCACAAAAAAGTGGACTTTAAAGGGAACTCGAGAGGGTTAGGGAGAAGGGGGGGGCTTGACTTCAAAAACAGGATGAAAAGGAGAAGCACGTCTATGATTACTGAGCTTTAAACACTTGTAAAACATCTCGACGGATCTGCGGAGCTACTTAAGCCAATTATTCCCGTTTGATGATAACCGAGCGATAAAACGATCGAGCCTGTCACTTACTTTGATTATTGTCATCCCTTACCGGTGATAAATGTTCTAATAAATTCACGGCACCGAGGTAATGTGTCTGCGGAGCACAGCTGTGGAGTCGACTACACTACAATAAACACAAGATGTTCAGTGAAACACGGGAAATGCAGGGTTTATCTTGAAAGTGTGGATGTAATTACTTTTAATGATGAAAGTAAATTTAGCAATAAACCACGTGAGGCTGCAGAGTTGTTAAGGAGGGTTGATGCAAGGTAGGAAGAGCTAAGGTAGTTTTCAAAACAACAATAAATGCAAAATAACATTATATGTTCATCTGGTAAAACAATATTAATACATAATAGCTGCAATCATTAGCATGTGTTTCTACCTGCATTGGTTTATTTGTTTGTGAGCAACATTACAGAAAAACTACTGAACAGTTCTTGATATTTTTTTGAGAGATGGAGTATTAACTAAATGTTAAAATGAGTACTAAATGAGTATTAAACAAATGTTTAAATTATGGACAGGCTCAAACGATGTGATCCAGTCCGAGAAAAAAAAGAAAAATCCCAAAAAATTAATTGTTATCAATTGTTTTATAAGAAGACAGTGATGATATTTTACCACAAGAGGGCAACAGTGTTCAGTCTGTAGCATCAGTACAGCTGGATTATGCCTTGACAGAGGTTTGTGCTGTCTGAGTGCTTTGTTGTTTAGTTGAGCACAACTTTATAATCATGGCGCACTCATAACCTGGAGAGTATGTGTTTAAAAGTGTGTAGGACACCATCAATCCACTTCAATCAGCTGTTAACTAACTTTAAAGTTAGTGTTAAACTGTAGTCATGCAACATAAATAAAAGCATCACCATCGTTAGAAGTTTACACTCAGGGATCGTCTTCCACCCTGCGGAGGAAACTCATTTCAGCTGCTTGTGTTTGTGATCTTGTTCTTTCCGTCATTATCAAAAGCTCATGACCATAGATGAGGGTTGGACTGTAGATCGACCAGTCAATCAAAACCTTCACCTTCTGGCTTAGCTCCTTCTTCACTACGATGGACCAGTTTAGCGTCCGCATCACTGCCGATGCCGCCGCAATCCACCTGTCGCTCTGTCCTACCCTCACGCGTGAACAAGATCCTGAGATACTTAAACTCCTCCACCTGAGGTAGGACCTCCCCTCCAACCTGGAGCAGGCAATCCATCTTTTTCCAGCTGAGAACCGTGGCCTCAGACTATGAGGTGCTGATCTTCATCCCAGCCACTTCACACTCGGCTGCAAACTGCCCCAGAGAGCTGAAGGTCACGTCAAATTAAAGCTATTTGGTACTTTTGGAAACTTTGGGATGCCAACTGGAGTTTCATTATTTTGGCTGCACTGCCTGCATTTGTAATCACTGACCCATCAGCAGGCTGCTGCTTGTTAGGAGAGAAACTCTAAAGCCTCCAGAATACAAACAATATTAGTAAGACACGATTACTGCTTGAATTGTATTCATCAGACCCATAACATTAAAAACCACTGTAACTGATTCCACCTTAATGCTCTTCACCTACACGGACTACTGCAGGGTTATAACCAACTAACAAAGTTTAAAAAAAAGAAATTCATACATTAAACATAAAGTCACACATAAAACAAGCACTGAAGGATTTAAATAAAAAAACTTTGTGAGGACCTTGGGGCCTTCTGATGGTTCAGTGTGAAGAGATGCATACCAAGTGACTGCTGTCAATCTGCACTGACCGTCCACTGAGGTGCAAATGCTTCTGTAACAACCCTCTGAAAAGACTCTTCTCAAAGTCACTGCCTGTCTTTAAATTATGCATTTATCACTCTAAACTATCCATTATAAATTCACGTTGAATAATTAACAGCAATGAATATCATTTGTCTTCATCTGGAGAGCACTCTGAGGGCTTTAAATGTAAACATTAAACCACATAAAAGTGAATGTGGCAGGCCAGTCAAAGACAAAGGGAATGTCAAATCTCCGAGGGCCACTTTCTACAGGCTGCTGTTTCTACACTTTACTTTTATAGTGCTTCTCTCAAGCACTTATTGTTGCTCATTGTTGTCACAAAAAAACAATCGCTAGCACTTCTACATTGTTGTTATCTCAGAAATCTTAGCTTAAAACAAGAGAACAAAACTGCGTCTTTGCATCAGCAGAAACTCTCCAAGTAATAATTGACTTGTCAAAGACGGGGAAGGTATCTTCTCCTCTTTTCTATTGACAGTACTGATATCATAACGTCTTCCTACTTCTTGAGTTTGATTGGTCGATGACAAAGAAATGAGCTCTGCGATGTTTCAAAAGCTAAATTATTTTCAGGCAAAAATGCTGTTATTGCTTTTATGCATATTTTCTATTTGTTGAACTACAAAACACCAAGAGAGCATGAACATCCACTAAAGCAGAATCAAACTGTACTGCTGCTATAGACTGACCACTGTTGCCCTCTTGTGGTGAAATAGTATCTTGGTAGAAAAATTAAGGGATCGGACTCCATCCTCCGATCCTGATTCGCCCTTTGTCTCAGAATTAAGCAAAAAAAAAAAAAGGATAAAAGAGACTATATAGTTCCTCAAATCAAGACAGAAAACAAAGAGAAATCCAACATTTTCCCATGCCTCTTGAATTGTTTTGAGGTTTGACTGGCCTTCTTTTAACTACCTCAAATGGTTGCAGCTTCTTCTGACATAGTTTAATATATCCTGCTGTGCACAACTCCCACAGTTTTCTTAGGGAAAGGAAACACAAATTAGTTCACACTTTCAATTTTGCACATTTTTCTAATTTGGCTGGGAACCTTCTTTAAATGGAAAATATTAATTTAGTGACTGTATGGACTAAAATAAGCCACAAAAGTGTAAATGGAGATTTTAAAACTTTAAGACTGGTGGACAAGCCTGATACTGATAACGCTTTCAGCCCACACACACACACACACACCATAACACATCAGGACAGGACAGCAGGAGCCTCTCTTCCTAATTAATTCCCATTTTCATCCCGGATCTGATTGCAGGAAAAAGAGGGATGCGAGAAAGGCCGCCCTCTTCAAAACGCCTAATGAGCTTAATCGACCACACTCCACAATCTCATTTAAGCCCGTCTCCTTGCCCATGAATTAAACTATTACAAAAACCTGCTTGAACTTAACTGGTGGCTGCTTAATCACAGCAAATCACACTAATCCTGCATGTCAGAGAGAAAGAGAGCGAGACAGAGCATGCAGAGGAGTGAGCATTACCCCTGAATGCTCCAGTAAATACGTGTTTACATTATGTCACATATATGTAAATACTGTGTGTGTTGTTGTGCGTGCTGCCATGAGTTTGATGCAAGATAACTGGAGCGTCTGGTCAGAGTATCAGAACTCTTGTCACGTTCTCATTTTCCTGTTTTCCCTTTGGGGATACAGTGTTTATTGTCTGTTTGTTGCCCCCTCTTGCTCATCGTCTCCCCCCTCCTCCCCCCTCCATCGCCTTTGATGCCCCCAGCAAGCTTTGTTTCAACAAAGCCTGTTAGCTGATCGTTCAATTTTCTGCCCTCC